>PVIU01006706.1:0-99078 GCA_004026605.1 Ondatra zibethicus
GGGAGGAGGGGTGGGGGGATAGTGGGAGGGGACCGGGAGAAGGGGAAGAAAGTAAAAAAAAAATTTATTTCTTTAATTATGTTCCTGAATGGAAAAAATAAAACAAAACAATGTATGGAAAAAAAAGAGGAAGTAGAGCATAGAAATGATGCGATAAAAGAGTATCTACTTTTGAACAACTACTAGTCTCAAATACTTTATATTGACATGGATTTTGTGGATGTGGGATGTTCTTCTGTATATGTGTTACTTTTATTGGCTAATGCAAAAACTCTTTAGACCAATGACTTAACAGAGTAAAGCCAGGCAGGAAATCTAAATAGAGATATAGAGAGAAAGTAGGCAGATTTAGAGAGATGCCATGTAACTGCCAAAGGAGAACGGCACCAGAATTTTGGAACCATATCAGTAGGCTAGAGCCTCATGGTGATACACAGAATAGAAATAGGTTAATTTAAGAAGGAAATGCTAGCTAGAAATATGTATGAGCTATTGGCCAAACATTGTTGCAATTAATATAGTTTATGTGTGATTACTCATGTCTGGATAGCCAAGAAACAAATGAGTTCTCTCTGCTTACATTTTGTATACTGATTCAAGATTATTTTTCTTATAATGTATTATGTGTTTCTATTTCTTTTTTAAGGTAGTGCACTTTTATATCTAATTTAAAGGTGTGTAATATATAGATTTATTCATTGAAAAATATTTACAATGATAAAGAAATATAGGTGAATAGACATCAAAGACTATATAACTTATAGGTATGTTAGGTAAGTTATCGAAGTCATAGAGAGACATAAATGATATCAAAAAACTTAAAAATCCCTCAGAATATATCATTTGAAATGTTTTAATAACATAAGGCTTTCCAGGGCCATGAGACATATTTGCTCCTTTCAGCAACAATTTTCTTCAAAAACAAAATAATGGGTATTAAAGAACCTCCATATGGAGTTTGTATTCTTTGTGAAAAAAGTTAGCTACTGGGCAAAGTAACTCCCCTTGTCTCAATTTTTTACACTATATTGTCCAAGTTGGACAAGCAGGAAACAAAGAAAATGTCTTTTGAATTTGAGACCACATGTTAGGATAGTCCTTCAAAATTCTTGCTTCACACACACACAAAAAAATATGTCAGATATTTTAGGCCTGTGGACAGAAGATGGGTGCCACAAATTTGGAGAGAAACCTTGGGTAAATGTTTAGGAAAGCAACTGCTTCTGTCATTCATATATATTTGAAAGTTACTCAAGTAATATTTTATCCTTCTCAGGTCTCTGATAGAGATTGAAGACTAGATAGTTATAGTTATACAGTTTTCCTTGGTACCAAATTGAGAAAAGAAACTTACATGAGAGATGAAAATTTAATAAAATTGAGAGACATAAAAACATAAATTGTTTACCTAAAAATGATTTGAGATCTAAAAAGTTAGTTTTAAGATGGTAATACAAATTATAATAGAATATTTATTAGGTGTAAAACTTCAAATTCATAAATATAAGATAGATGATAGAGTATTTTCTCCAAATATGTAAAACACAAATGGAAAGGGCATTCTGAATGTAAAACCTATTTGATAATTGTTCTTGTATATAATTTCATTTGGTAAAGTTAATATCTTTCCTGTTACTTAGATAAAACCTTATAACTGTACTTATATATTTTTGCTATGTTAGCATTTAATTTCTTCCTATCTATTTAGACAAAAGGGTGAAAATATTTGTGGAATCATCCTTTTGTACACTGGAAAGATGTGTCATTCTGATTGGTTTAATAAAAACTTAAGAGTCAATAGCTAGCCTGGAATTCCAGACAGAGAGGATGCTGGTAGAAAAAGCAGATTTGCCAGCCAGACATAGAATAACCAGGATGGTTATAATGGAGATAAGGTAACAAGCATGTCTAAGAATGTAGATTTAAAAACATGGGTTAATTTAAGTTATAAGAGCTAGTTAGAAACAAGTCTAACATAAGGCCAAGTTTTCATAATTAATAATAAGTCTCCCTGTCATTTTTGTGAACTCTCAGCCCTAAAAAGTAAAGTCTGTCTACATCCTTCAATCCAAGAAAAAACGTGTTTGTACTTAAATTCTGAACCAAACTAAATCTTCCTGCATTAAGTTGCTTCTTTCAAGTATTTTGCTGCAAGAGTGTAAAAAGTAACAAATGTGTAAAAGTATTATAAAACCCAATGTATGAAAATAAAATCAAGAGATATTTTCATGAAAAATATTTCAAACACCTGTGAGAATTACTTTTAATTGCTATTCAATTACAATTGAGAGGATGAAATTTTCTTCTATTTATTCATTTTATTACTTTCCTGTAAATTCATATAGTGAATCAATTAATAACTAATCAATAAAGCCAAATAATGAGGGAAATTCTATAATAGCAAAAAAATAGATTTTACTCAAAGAAGTATTATCTCTGATTTCTCCATTTTAATTTTGCTGAAATATCTACTTTTAGTTTAATGATATTCATGTAAAATATTATCTGTAATTAGGTTATTATGTAAAAAATTTAAAGACAATTCATGTGCAAATTTTACCTATGAAAGTATTTTAAATGTCCATAAATCACTGGCAATACAATATGTATGAATTTACATGAATATAATAATTTGAGACTATGATAAATTTTTATACAATAAAGGAAACCTATATCAATCACAAAAATTTGCAAAGAAACGTCAAGAGAACACACTGTTGCCTGCATCCTGTCATTTCTTTTACAAATTCTCTGTGTTTTCTTATAATCATGATAGACAACTTATGAGTGTTGTATTAACTTAAGCTATAAATTGAAATAAAATGTCATGAATTGAATCCAATATTTATTATTGCAATCCTCACAATATTGTCCTCACTATATTTATTATATTAATGCCTCAAAAGTTTTAAAGTAATATATTTTCTTCCAACATGAGTTCCTCTGGAAAATTAACAGTAATACTACTAGGGTTTTACAATATGATATCCAGATGTAACTCCAGAAACTCCTAGGTTAAGGAAGTAAGTTTGTAAAGTTGATGTGACCAGAGGCTACATAGTAAATGTGTATCTGAAAACTACTCTAGGAAACAAAGATTTATATCATTACGGGAATAAGATAGTAATAAGAAAGCAGACAGTGTTCATGGAAAAAATTTTACAGAGACAGATCCAGTAGAGATACATTTTTAAAGTGTCCTGTTTCTGAGGAAGCAAATATAATATTTCATTTAATTAATTGTTAAATTACATTAATTTTCTCTCTGCAAAATATATTTAATATAGTATTAATATCCAGAATACTAAAATTTATTTTATATTTAATTTTTTCTTAAATGGGTTCCTGGTTTCCAGTTTTCTAATGATTTATACTGCTTGAAAACTTAGATTTTCTATTTAATCTCCTTCTCAATTTTCAGTGACTTTCCTCAAGTTGCATATTAGAGATCACAGTCTTCACAGTGTTATCACTATAAATACATCCTTTAAAAAAAAAAGTTGGGGCCAAAAAATCTTTTCTGTTTTTTCCCTAGACTCTGTTGATCCAAATCACTCATTATTTTAAAAACCTGTTTAATCGTATAACTTTCTGGTCTGTACTTAGCTATACTGCAGTTCCTTATAAAAATATTTGGTAACACATACTTCAAAGCAAGAACTGAGTCATTGTTATCTTTATATATATATATATATATATATATAATGCTACCCTTTTCCTTTTCAGTTTGAAATTCAGCAAATATATTTCTGTATTTATTTGTTTGAAATGTAGAAATTTTACAAACTGTGCTAATTCAGAACAATGTTACATCTCGTATCACTTACTTTTCTATTGCTGTGATAAAACACCATGAACAGAGTGATTTATAAAAGAAAGAATTTAAGTATTCTTATGGTTTCAGAAGGTTAGAGTCTTTGATAGTGGAAAAAAAACAAATGCAAATCCTCTCCAGCAGCATCTGAGAAATCATACATTTTGATGCATAGGCAAACAGATGGTAGGGGGCATTTGAATCTTCAAAGACAATGTTCAGTGACATACATTTTTCAACAAGACTGCATCTTCTAATCATGCCCAAACACCTACTGGGGACCTAGTTTCTAAACATGAGGTTATGGGAGCCATTCTTATTTAAACCACCACACATCTCAATAAAAAATTATCATTGAGTTAGCTAGGTTCTAGCCTTATACTAATCTATTTCAGTTATTAAAAAAATGAAATGTTATAGATTACTGTTTTATAAATTCATTTCATACATACTTCAGCAGAGATGAAATAAATCAGGGAACAAGATGAGAGGTATCACATATATTGAGTCCTAATTCTAAAAGAAAGATTTCCTAATATATAGCATTGAACTATGCTGGACACTTTACATGTTGAAAAGTAAATGACAATAAACTGCTCTGAGACACTCTTGCCATGTAGTTCAAGCTTTGGACTTCTGATCCTCCTGCTTTTCACTTCTGCAGTGCTTTGACTGCAAACTAGACTACTATGGTCAGTTTTGAAAAAATGTTGAAGGTCTAACTATTTCTTGGAAACCTTGAGAAGTAAACAAAAGTTTTCAAGGGGGCATCTAAAAATCAAATGAATTAACATGGGGTACAGATTAAGTTCATAAAGGGAGTAAGAAGAAAGAATTTTATAATGCAAACACTGTTTAATGTGTATTTAAGTATTTTATCAAAAATGAGCTCTATTAAATTAGCAATGAAAATGATTCAGGGCAAATGATATACTCTCACTGAGTAGAGCTACACAGCAAGAATGGCAAACAATACACACAGGTTGTGTTAAAACTTAATAAATTTAATAAAGTCTAACTTTTTCTGTAACTGGTTGTTACTACTGTGTGTGAGACAAAATCATTTGTGAAAACAGAAAATATTGCATGTTTGTAATACTTATCCATGAAAATGCAGTTGTTTACAATAAATTAGAGATCAGTAAGAACCTGTCACTTACTATGTTAGATGGGTTAGCTTCAAAATAGGAACTGTATGATTTCATAAGATTTTAAATCATATATCTGAAGTAAGTACTTTGAAAAGATATTTACACAGAATAAGCCAGCAAGAGTAGATGAAGTATATGAATATGAAATATTGAAAATCATTTTGTGAAATAAACAGTCTTTGAAAAAGATGTGTTACATCCTTATAAAATTCACAATAGTTGAAAATCCATCATTCTTTAAAGACAAAAAAGTAAAATTCCAATGTCTGAAATCATACCAGGACAAATGTGCTGTAGGAAATCCTATAGCCAATAGCCCTTAAGTTACCTGCCCACTGGGGCATGGCTTCTTATACTATATATAACATGTAAAGTGTGTGTCTGTCCTCTTTTCTGGCTGCAGGATTCAGTTGCTGTTTTCCATTCCAGGAGATGACATTGATTTGTGAGTCTACCCCTAAATAAACATCCATCTATTATTCTCAATTCTGAGCTAGAGTGGGATTTCTTTAATTGTCCTTCTTCATCTGGCACCCACGTGGATTCCAACTCCACACTTACTGGGTATGCAGCCTAAAGGCCTAGCTGGTCCATGACCCAGAAAGTCTCCCAACCTTGCCTGCTTGGCTGCTTTTATGTAAGTGATTTTTTGAGAGCCCTCACCAGAGCAGTGCTTACTGCATGCGGCAACTTGGAAATTTCCCAAGTGCACACACGACTGCTGCATTCCCTGGAACAGTTCCTTGCCATGTGGTGACTTGTGCAGCTTCCAGATTGTGCTCTCTGCCCCTGAGTTCTGGGTTTCTTGCACCATGTATGGAATTGACTTAATTGCTTTTGATTTGCCAAGCAAAGTATATTTCCCAGTATTTAATTAGTACAAAGCTGGGAAACTAAAGTGGCTCACAACTGTTTCTGTGGCTGCTAGTTGCAACTCTGCAACCAGGAAATCTGCTGGACAATAAAGATTATTAAAACTAAAATAATTTACTGGATCTCATAACAGATAATAAATAAATCAATATGGCAGACTTCATTAATATTAAAACTTTTAGTAACATTTTGCTAATACTATGGATTGTATTCTGTGAGGCTTATATGATTATGGTGATACTTCAATTTATTGAATAATGGGATTCAGTTTTTTTCTTCATCTTATATCATTAAGAAAAAATGTAGCACTTTTAGAAAGGATACAGTCTTTACAAAATACGAACAGCTAGTTGACAGGATTAACATAATTGAAAATCAAAAGTTACCTGAAAAAATTAACACTATTAAAATGTGTAACTATAACTTGACAGAAAAATTTGAATCCATGTCTAAGGGTACTGAGAACTTATCTTAAAGAATTCATACTGTTGAATTTGACAATCAATATTTGTAAAAAGTTATGATAGGTTAGCAGATAGAATATCTCTCTAGGATGGCGATCTGCACACTATCCAAGTAATGTCCAAAGATGAGGTGTTATCTTAAAAGGAGAAACTTCAGACCTTAGAATCACATGTGCAGAATGAGGACCAGAAGCTAGGTGCCTCAGTGAAATTACTAGAAATATATACAGGCCAGAAGATTCAGGCCTTACAAAAGACAATAGTAAAAAGATTTGAAATGATTGAGGAAATTTTTGGAGCTGATGAACAGGGAAAAAGGCACAAGGACAGGATTCAACATCACCGTGAGTAGCTGTCAGAGATGACTTACCCAGGGTTTTAGCTTCCAAACTGTAATCTACTCTGACAATGCAACAAATTCTAAAGCCCCAAAATGATCCAAAGAAGGTAGATGGATACCTATAGGAATGAATGATCTAAAAGAAATTAAGCAAGCTGTTATAACTTATGGCTTGCATTCTGCATTTGTTAGGAAGATGATAAAAACATGGTCTTCTAGCATCAAGGGAACAACACATGACTGTATTCACTTAGTTTTAGCAGACCTGGTTGATGGGCCACACTTGATGTTTAAAGGTTATTTCAGAGAAGACACAAAAATTTTGGAACAACATGGAAAAGCAAAAGGCCTTGGGACTTCCCAAGATCAAATCCTTGGTGAAGGCTCTTATGCTGACCCTCCAGTTCAAGCTCTTTATGATGAAAAAATATTGTCTCTATGCCACAAAGCAGCCTTAATTGCTTAGGATAGGATTTAAGAACTAGAAAAATGATTTGAATCATATACCAGGGTTAAGCAGGGCCAGAGAGAACCCTTTAGTGACTTTTTACAAAGATTAACTAAGGCCATAAAAATAGGAGTAACAAAATCAGATGCCAGACAAGTATTTATTGAATCTCTGGCTTTTGAAAATGCCAATTTAGAATGCATAAAGATACTCAGGCCTTTAAGGGTTAGATCAGCACCTATGGATGAATGGATCCTGCATACAATGAACATTGAGACATTTGACTATAATATTGATTCTTGGGTAGGAGAAGCAAGTTCCAAACGAATGAGGAGACAAGACAACAAAATGTCAAATGTTTTAATTGTGGTAGAATAGGATATCTGAGAAAGAGAGTGTAGACAAGGAATTCCAAGGAATAATATCTGCTCTGAGAATCGCAAAAATAGGAGGACTCAGCCTTCTGGTATATGTAGAAGGTGTGGCAAAGGCCGACATTGGACCAATAAATGCAATCAACAAAAGTCACACAAGACAACCTGATACCAGTTTGTAAGCTGGTTTTCTTTGCTGTATTTTTTAAAACCACCTATGAGTGAGTACATGTGATAATTGTCTTTCTGGGTCTGGATTACCTCACTCAAAATAATGTTTTCTAGCTCTATCCATTTTCCTGCAAAATTCAAGATGTCGTTATTTTTTTCTGTTGTGTAGTACTCCATTGAGCAGATGCACCACATTTTCCTTATCCCTTCTTTGGTCAAGGAGCATTTAGGTTGTTTCCAGGTTCTGGCTATTACAAACAATTCTGCTATGAATATAGCTGAGCACATGTCCCTGTGGCACGATTTAGCATCCTTTGGATATATAACCAAAAGTGGTATTACTGGGTCTTGAGGAAGGTTGTTGACTATTTTTCTGAGAAATCACCACACAGACATCCAAAGGGGTTGTGCCAGCTCGCATTTCCTCAAGCAAAGCAGAAGTGTTTCCTTTTCCCTACAACCTCTCCTACATAAGTTTTTATCAGTGTTTTTGAACTTTGTCATTCTTATAAGTGTAAGATGGATCTCAGAGTTGTTTTGATTTGCATTTCTCTGATGACTAAGGATTTTGAACACTTCCTTAAATAGTATTCAGCCATTTTAGAGTCATCTGTTGAGAGTTTTCTGTTTAGGTCTGTACTCCATTTTTTATTGGATTATTTGTACTTTTGATGACCAGTTTTGTGAGTTCTTGTATATTTTGGAGATCAGACCTCTGTCTGATGTGGCATTAGTAAAGATCTTTTTCCACTCTGTAGGCTGTTGTTTTGTCTTGTTGACCATGTCCTATGCTTTATAGAAATGTTTCAGTTTTAGGAGGTCCCATTTATTGTTTCTCTCAGTGTCTCTGCTGCTGGGGTTATATTTAGGATGTGGTCTCCTATGCCAATGCATTCAAGTATACTTCCCACTTTCTCTTCTATAAGGTTCATTGTAGATGGCTTTATGTTGAGGTTTTTGATCCATTTGGACTTGAGTTTTGTGCATACTGATAGATATGAGTCTATTTTCATTCTTCTACATGTTGCATGTTGACATACAGCACAATTCCATTAAATATGCTCTCTTTTTTCCATTTGATTTTTTTTGCTTCTTTTTCAAAAATCAGGTGTTCAAAGATGTGTGGATTAATATCCAAGTCTTCTATTCAGTTTCATTGGTCCTCCTTTCTGTTCTTATGCCAATACCAGGCTGTTTTCAGTACTTTAGCTCTACAGTAGAGTTTGAAGTCAGGGATTGTGATGCCTCCAGAGGTTCTTTAATTGTACAGGATTGTTTTGGTTATCCTGGGTTTTTTGTTTTCCATATGAAGTTGAATACCATTCTTTCAAGTTCTGTGAATAATTTTGCTAAGATTTTGATGGGCATTGCATTGAATCTGTAGGTGGCTTTTGGTACGAATTCCATTTTTACTATGTTAATTGTGCCTACCCAAGAGCATGGGAGTTCTTTCCACTTTCTGGTGTCTTCTTCAATTTCTTTCTTCAAAGATTTAAAGTTCTTGTCATACATGTCTTCCACTTGTTTTGTTATAGTTACTCCAAGATATTTTATGCTATTTGTGTCTATTTTGAAGGGTGTTGTTTGACTGATTTCTATCCCAGCCCTTTTATCATCTGTGTACAGGAGGGCTCCTGATTTTTTTTATTTAATGTTGTATTCTGCTACATTACGGAAAGTGTTTATAAGTCGTAGAAGTTCCTTGGTAGAATTTTTATTATCGCTACCACATCATTAGCAAACAGTGAAAGTTTGACTTCTTTTCTTTTTTTTATTCGCTGATCTCCTTTTTATGTCTTATTGCTCTAGCTAGGACCTCAAGGACTATATTGAATAGACATGGAGAGAGTGGACAAGCTTGTCTTATTCCTGATTTCAATGGAATCGTTGGGAGTTTCTCTCCATTTAGTTTGATGTTGGCTGTTGGCTTGCTCTATAGTGCATTTATTATGTTTAGGTATGTTCCTTGTATCCATGCACTCTCCAAGACCTTTATCATGAAGGGATGTTGTATTATGTCAAAAGCATTTTTGACATCTAATGAGATGATCATATGGTTTTTATTTTTAACTTTGTTTATATGGTGGATTACCTTGACAGATTTTCTTTAGATTGTACCATCCCTGCATCTCTGAGACGAAGCCAACTTGATCATGGTGGATGATGATTCAGATGTGTTCTTGGATTCGATTTGCCAGTATTTTATTTAGTATTTTTGCATCAATGTTCATAAGTGAGATTGGTCTGTAATTCTCTTTATTAGTAATGTCATTCTGTGGTTTGGGTGTCAGTGTAATTTTAGCCTCATAAAAAGAGTTTGGCAATGTTCCTTCTGATTCTATTGTGTTGAATAATTTTAGGAGTATTGGAATTAATTCTTCTTTGAAAGTCTTGTAGAAATCTGAGCTGAAACTATCTGGTCCTGGGCTTTTTTTTGGTTGGGAGACTTTTGATGACTGTTTCTATTTCTTCAGCACTTATTGGTCTGTTTAATTTGCTTATCTGATCTTGATTTAATTTTGGTAAGTGATATTTATCCAAAAAGTTGTTCATTTTCTTGAAGTTTTCCAATTTTGTAGAGTATAGATTTTCAAAATATGACCTGATGATTCTCTGTACTTCCTCCAGGTCTGTTGTTATGTCTCCCTTTTCATTTCTGATTCTGTTAATTTGGATATTATCTCTCTGTCTTTTGGTTAGTTTGGATAAAGGTTTGTCTATCTTGTTGATTTTCTCGAAGAACCAACTCTTTGTCTCATTGATTCTTTGTATTGTTTTCTTTGCTTCAATTTTGTTGATTTCAGCTCTCAATTTGATTATTTCCTGCCATCTAGTTCTCTTAGGTGTGTTTGCTTCTTTTGTTCTAAAGTTTTCAAATGTTCTGTTAATGTCCTAATGTGGAATTTTTCTAGCTTCTTTATGTAGGCATTTAGTGCATGAACTTTCCACTTAACGCTGCTTTCTTTGTTTCCCATAAATTTGGGTATGTTGTGTGATCATTTTCATTGAATTTTAGGAAGTATTTAATTTCTCTCTTTATTTCTTCCTTGACCCATTCATGATTCAGGTGAACACTGTTTAATTTCCATGTGTTTGTGGGTTTTCTGGAATTAGTATTGTTGTTTACTTCTAGATTTAAACTATGATGATCTAATGTGATACATGGGGTTCTTACAATTTTTTTTGTGTTTGTTGAGGTTTATTTTGTAACCAAGATCTGATGTGATACATGGGGTTATTACAATTTTTTTGTGTTTATTGAGGTTTGTTTCATAACCAAGCATGTGGTCAGCTTTTGAGAAGGTTCCATGAGGCACTGAGAAGAATGTATATTCTTTTCTGTTTGGATGGAATATTCTATAGATATCTGTTAAGTCCATTTGAGTCATAACATCTCTTAGTTCCCTTATTTCCTTCTCTGCTCATTTTTTTGTCTGACTGACCTGTCCAGTCATGAGAGTAGAGTGTTGAAGTCTTACACTCTTAGCATGTGGGGTTTAATGTTTGATTTAAGCTATAGAACTGTTTCTTTTACATATGAGGGTACCCTTGTATTTGGGGCATAGCTGTTCAGTATTGAGATTTCCTCTTGATGGATTTTTTCTGTGACTAATATGATATGACCTTCTTTGTCTCTTTTGATTGATTTTAGCTTGAAGTCTATTTTGTTAGATATTAGGATAGCTACATCCTCTTGTTTCTTAGGTCCATTTGATTGGTATATTTTATCCCAACCTTATATTCTGAGATGATGTGTGTCTTTGAGGTTCAGATGTGTTTCTTGTATGTAGAAGAAGCATGTATTCTGTTTTTGTATCCAATATGTTATCCTGTGCCATTTTACATGTGAGTTGTGTCCATTTATATTAAGGCATATTAATGAGCAATGATTGCTATCTCCTGTTAATTTAGTCTTCAATGTTCGTGATGTTAACTTGTGTGATTTCCTTCAATTGTATCAACCATCAATTGTATATATTTTTGTTGGTGTTGCCAACTTCCTTGGGTTGGAGTTTTCCTTCTATAGTTTGTGTATGGCTGGGTTTGCACTAGGTATTGGTTAAATCTGGTTTTGTCATGGAATAACTTTTTTATCCTTATATGGTGATTGAAAGTTTTGCTGGGTATAGTAGTCTGGGCTGGCATCCATGGTCTATTAATGTCTGCATAATGCTTGACCATGACCTTCTGGCTTTCATTGTCTCCAATGAGAATTCAAGTGTAATTCTCATAGGTCTACCTTTATATTTTACTTGGTCTTTTTCCTTTGCAGGTCTTAATATACTTTCTTTACTCTGTATGTTTAGTGTTTTGATTATTATGTGGAGAGAGAACATTTTTTTAATCCAGTCTATTTGGTGTTCTGTAAGCTTCTTGTATCTTCATAGGCATATCTTTCTTTAGGTTGAGAAAGTCTTATTCTGTGATTTTGTTAAATATATTTTCTGTGCTTTTGAGTTGAACTTCTTCTGTTTTATACCTATGATAGTTAGATTTGGTCTTTTCATGGTGTCCCACATTTCCTGAATATTTTGGGTTAAACTTTTGTTAGATTTAATTTTTTTTAACTGATGAGTCTATTCCTTCTATTGCATCTTCAGCACTTGAGATCCTCTCTTCCATCTCTTGTATTCTGTTGTTCATGCTCACGTTTGTGGTTTCTGATCATTTCCTCATGATTTCTGTTTCCATAATTCCATTGGCTTAAAACATTTTTTATATAATGTTACAATTTTTGGATATATTTATCATATTGCAATGTATATTTCTACCTCTAATCAAGATACTTATACATTGTTTACATTTTGAGGTCATTATTCTATTTGTTGCACAGTTGTTTATTGTATAATATTCTAATATGAAGTCTTAGTCTTTAAGTTATATAGGTATTGAGAATTATAGATTAATATTTATCTATGTTTTTCATACTTCTAGTTAGACTAATTAGGTTCTTTGGATATAGAGAGATTTATTCTGCATGTTTAGGTAATCTTCAACCACTTCAAGAGCTATAAAATATGACATTTAAATTACTTAGGGTTTTGTTGAAGTGGGACACAATTACTTCTGGCAGCACTGATCTATTGCTGAGAGAATTTTGAGCACTAAAGACACTCCACTTGGAGCTTGTTTTCTTCTTGGCAAACTGGCCTTTGTTCAAGGAACTGCCCTTGCCTCAAACACTGACTAGGTATATTGTTTCCAAAAATGTATAAGCAGGACACAAGGAAAAAGATTGTCAAATCTTGCCAAGACAGAGTAAGACAGTTTTGAAAAATTTCCTACCTCTGAAAATGGTCTCTCAGTTACTTTAGGCCTTAGCCAAAGTTGGTTGTTTCAACATTGCAAATGAGTCTTTCGGTGATTACCCAAGTAGCCAGTTGTCTCTGTCATTTGTTGCACATTTTGGAAGTTGCTTGATTGTACTTCCTTCTTACTCAAGTAATATTGTTTTCCTTCTTGGATCTTTGATGGGGTTGAAGACTAGATAGTTGTAGTTACTTTCCTCTAAATACTTGGCCAACTTATTTATTATACAAGACTTAAACTCATTATGTTAGGATTATTATTGAATATATTTGTTCTTATTGTACATAATTTTGTGTTATGCTTTAAACTCTCTTATTTAAACAAAAATGGAGAGGTGCTATAGGAAATCTTACAGCCAGTAGCCCTTAAATTACCTGCCCACTGGATGGTCTCTTATACTATTTATGCTGATGTAAAGAGTGCATGCACCCTCTTCTCTGTCTGCAGGATTTGGTTGCTATTCTGCATTCCAGCCAAGGATATTGATTTGTGAGTCTACCCCTAAATAAATAGGCATCTATTGTTATCAATTCTCACCTAGAGTGGGATTTCTTTTAAGCGTCCTTCTGCACAAATGGTATGAAATCATTCTAATTGTTGTAAATACTAAAAGTTAGAATTTTTTCTCTTTTCAAGATGCTGTGGTTAATCAACTTCTTTCCAAGGACATAGACTAAGAAGTACTAATGTTGTATCTAGTCTAACACTCAACTGTAAATATTTAATGATTTTTTCAAACAATAAATATGGTTTATTTTTCTTAGTATCAGCTGATTGTGATGTCCATAGATTTGAGAAGACATTTGTTTAATAATGACCCCTAAAATTATTTACTCTATAATAGACACATACTCTGAATCCACTCCTTAAAGTTAGACATGGAGAATATACTATGAATTCCTTCAAAAAATAAATTATGAATTTCTAACTCAGCACTTACTTTGTTTCAAATAAAATAGAATATTCTATCACTACTTACAAGAAGAAGCCCATAAGATATATCTAGCATAAGTATAGTGTCAGAAATGAGGTCAAATTATATAATATGATACTGGAATTATTATATATTTAACAAATGATAATACAAAGGCAAAAAATTCTGTCTTAGGCTAAGTTCACGAGATGCAAAGCCTGATATAGGAATTTGAAGTGTTTAGATTTATTAAGAGTTTTTCAAGAAAAATCCTAAAAGGAGAAAAGAATAGTTAATAAACCAAAACTTACAATATAGCCTTAGGTGTCTATGCTTTCTGTGATCAAGCGTGAATTGATCCTAGAGAATATATCATATTTCAGAAATATCCCCTGCAGTAGGTACCATCTGACAAATAGATTTCATTTGAATTTTAATAAATAAAGATTGCCTAAGGATCAGAAAAGTAAAACAGCCACACTGGACAGTCTTGCAGATGAGGTAGCAATAACACATGCCTTTAATCCCTGTAGCCACAGTAGCTGTCATAGAATCCAGGCAGTTCATGCCTTTAATCAGAGTGGTACACACCTTTAATCCTAGACCTAGAGATGAATACAAAATTGGAGGAGACAGCTCATAGTCTCAATCTCATTCTGAGATTCCTGAAGGCACACTCATAATTTTCGGACTGAGGTCAAACTAAGAGCCAGTGGTTGGCGTCTTTGCTTTTCTGGCCTTCAGATTGAACCCCAGTATCTGTCTCTGAGTATTAATTGTGCTTTATTTGGCACCCAACTTTTGGGACATGAATTCATTAAAAATTCCATTTGTACGAGACATTGTAGCCACCAGCCAAAGCCAGAGCTGTGATTGTAATTCCAGAATATGAATCTGAACCTAAATCTAATTACCTGGATATGGAAGAAGTACTAACACTTCTAACTCCCATCTGTTCCAGTTTAGCTTCCTCAGCTACCAAGCCCATCCCTGTTGCCATGACATGTTGTACCCACATGGCTTCCTATAGCCCCCTGAAGCTTTCTGTGGCTCTTGTAGTCCTGGGGCTTGCTCCCAGCTCTGCTTGCATGTAGCTTCCACATGGCTACCACAGCTTCCCCTGACTGCTGTAATCCATGTACAACTGCTGCATAGCTTCCCTGACTGGTATCTCTTTAGTAAAATTCCTTTCAGTTTTGGTTTTCATTTTTGTTTAGATAATCTACAGGTTTTCGTGGTCCACATTATTACACCTTAAAAGTCTTAACTAACCAGGATTCTAACAGAGGTAACTCATCTGCTAACTATATTTTTTATAATTTATAAACCACTCCAATGATAATTGAAGGTAATATCTCCATCTAGGAATTTAATAACCTTTCAATTCCAATTATGGATGGATTTTTAGGAGAGGTATATGACCTACCTGGGAATTATACATTATTTTCCATTGTTGCTATCAGTTTGGATAGTTTATATCTTTAAAGAAATGGTTTGATAACAGAGTCACGAATGAGAAACTTTTATAAAAGCTACAATCTTTATAGACTAGTAAAGAAAAGCTGACTAAAAGAATTTATACCACTGAAAATGATAACTAAAAATTGGCAGGCAAAATTCACTCCATGTCAATGGATTATGAAACACTACAAAGTTGTACTGAGAGATTACCTGAAAGGACTCATACTGGTGAAATTGACAATCAAAATCTGTTAAAAAAGTTATAACAAGCTATCTGACAGAAGATCCCTTCCGGAAGACAATCTCCATGCCATACAAATAATGTCTAAGGAAGAGAAAATATCATTAATGGAAAACTTTAAAAATTTGGAATCATATGTGCAGAATGAGAACCATAAATTAGTTGACTTAATGAAATCATTAGAAATATTCACAGGTTAAGAGATACAGGTTTTCTAAAAGACAGTGATAACATGATTAGAATAGATTGAGGAACTTGTCAGAACTGAGAAGCAAGGAGAGGAGGCAAATGCAAAAGACAATAGTAAAAATGTAGTATAGGCCCATATTTCTACATGGTATGGCAGTCAAGCCCTCGGGCCATGGTTGGTATCCAGAGCAGTCATGTACCCTTCTAGATAGGTTGATGCTACCCTAACAACAGCTCAACATATGGTGCTCCTTTTCTTATGTACTTACGTAGATTGCCTGATGTAGTAAAGAGGAGAGGGCTGCGTTCCCAGCGCCTGGTTAGCTTATGCCTGAAATAATTGCACTGAAACTGTATTCATTGAAATACTGCCTGGCCCATTAGCTCTTGCCTCTTATTGGCTAACTCTCACATATTTGTTTAACCCATTTCTAATAATATGTGGGTCACCACGAGTCGTGGCTTATCAGGAAAGATTCAGCATGTCTGACCTGGCAGGCTTGATGGTGGGCAGTTCTCTCTGACTCTGTCCCCTTCCCAGCATTCTGTTCTCTTTTCTCCATCTATCTAAGTCCTGCCCTATCAAAAGGCCAAGGCAGTCTCTTTATTAACCAATGAAAGCAACCCAAATACAGAAGGACCCTCCTACATCATTTCCCCTTTTTCTGTTTAAACAAAAAAGAAGGCTTTAACTTTAATATAGTAACGTTACATATAACAAAACAGTTATCAAGCAAGAACTACAGTTACCATATTTATATCTACTTTATCTTTTTTAATAGCAAAGGAAAACTATAACAATCCATTCTTCAACTCCATCAAAGACTCCAGAATGATAAAATATTACCTAAGTAAACAAGAAGTAAGCAACTTCCAAAACTCTAGAAGTGGCAGAGACATCTCGCTGCATGGACAGCCACCCGAAGTTCCTCTGTACGGTTGGGGCATCCATCTTCAGCCTACAGGCCCATAGTATCCAGCAGACATTTCCATGAAGCAGGAAATTTCAAAGACAGTTCAGTCACTTTCTTCTGTAACCTGCAGAATGTCTTGTAGACCCTTCTATGAATCAGGAACCCTGAAGGATCATCTCACCTTTAGGCAAGTTCAGCAGTCCTCTCTCTGCAGGTTCTTTGTGTCCATTTAAGCAGTCCAGGCAAGAGCAGTTTCTTGCCCAAATGGCTATCAAACTCCATAAGGAGTCTCTTCAATGCCCATCTTCCTCTTGAAGTAGCTGGTGCAGCCAGGAGCAGACATGTCTCATTGTCATGAAAAGCCCTAAATTATTAAAACATTAAATGCCATATTCTGTCGTCTTTGAAAGATATGAAGAATGTCTATCTAACTGAAATATACTATACCTCTATATATGTAGAAAATCTAACTAACATGACTATAAGCTTGACTATATCAATGATTATCTATTAACAACCTATATTTCCTAATTATATATTACATTTTAAAATGAACTACACAATCACAATACCTTCATCAAGAGCAGAAATATAGATACATATAACAAAATTGACCTTAAATTTATATTACTAAAGCAAATTCCATATCAATGCAAATTATCCATATCTATATCATCTTCCCCTTTAAATTTAAAAGAATATTTATAAATAATATTTGGGAATATGGGCATAGTTACTTCTCTCCAAACTTCTTCCTGCTGTATGGGGGCACTGTCAATCAGGTCTTTCATGTTGTATCCTGTTCATCTCAGTCACCAGTTGAGTGAAGTAATTTTCTGAAGGTGTACACAGTGACCTTTCTGGAGGGCGTGGTCTATCAAACCACATTGCTGTAGAAGGAATCCACAGGGTCTCATCCTCTGTGAAAACAAAAGAACCTCTCTTCCAAAGCATCATAACCTTAGACCCAAATTTTGAAGTAATAATAACTTTATAATATCCATGCTGCTTTAGCTCAGCAACCCAGACAATGAAATGTCTCTCTGTAATTAGTTCCTTTACAGTCAAAAAATTCAAAGAAAGTACAATAAAATACATAATCCAGACATTCTGTGAATTTTCCCTTTTTACGTGGCTTATTTTTTTTAATCTATGAATATCTGTACTCTGTCTCTTTGAAGACTTTACCCTTTTATTTTTAAGTATCTCTCTATACTCCTTATTTCTTTTCTCTTTTAAGCAAGCTTACTACATACCTTTATTCAACAGTGTGATGCATTTAGAGATCTTTTATGTATGAATCTGTCATATTGTGAATCTTTAATTCTTACTATCCAGGAGCATTTCTAAAATGCTAAGCACTTCTTAAAAACTTAAGTTGCACCATGTAGGAGAATTACGGTACTGCCTGTTTCCTGCCCAGTCTAAACCCTAACTGCGCTATTATTATGATAATTACAGCAGTTCCAGCCTGAGCTCTGCACAGTTCAGCATGGCAGAGCCGCTTGTGCCTCTGAGCTGTGTGCACTGTTCCACTACCATGGCTGACAGGGCTGCTTGTGCCTCTGAGTCACTTGTGCCTCTGAGCTGTGCAGAGTTTCAGGCACACAACAGTCCAAATTGCCATCAAGCAAGCCAGTTTAGTCAGAAATCCCATCCAAATAATCTGTCTCCAGTGGGAGCCAGAGATGGTGAATGCATGCCATAAGATATGCAAGCCAGCAGCATAGCCCAGAAAGCTGGCATTTTAAAACTGCCACAGCTTTTTTACTGTTGAGGCTGCTGAGTGAAGAAATTTTGCCTGGGGTACCATGCTAGCAAACAGCAAAAACTCTGTTAAACTCTGTATTCTTTTTGAAGCTCTCTCAGATTTTAAGTGGAGTCAGTCAACCATGTTGGGCAGCCAACTGTAGTAAAAAGGAGAGGGCTGCGTTCCCAGCGCCTGGTTAGCTTATGCCCAAAATTATTACACTGAAACTGTATTCATTGAAATACTGCCTGGCCTATTAGCTCTAGCCTCTTATAGGCTAACTCTCACATATTCGTTTAACCCATTTCTAATAATCTGTGTGTCACCATGAGTTGTAGCTTACTGGGAAAGATTCAGCGTGTCTGACCTGGCAGGCTTCATGGCAGGCGGCTCTCTCTGACTCTGTCCCCTTCCCAGCATTCTGTTCTCTTTTCCCAGTCTGTCTAAGTCCTGCCCCATCAAAAGGCCAAGGCAGTTTCTTTATTAACCAATGAAAGCAACCCAAATACAGAAGGACCCTCCTACATCAGCCTGAGAAGAGGTGTTAATTCCAAGATAGTGATCAAGCTGCTGACATGATGTGACTGTAGTCCTGCTACCCCAGAAACAGAATGTTAATGAACTTCCACCTTAGTTTACCTTGGTGGATAAAAGGTGTATGGATAATAAACTTGGGTGATCATCAGGAATTGAATGAAACCTGAGACTTCCTACCAATATTCCTGTGTGACCCATGTCTCAATTATTCCCATGCCTCCATGTCAGTCCAGAGAGGAAATACTAGTATATGTTGGGGCATTGGACCCTGACAATTTATCATTGCCGGTAGTACCTCTCAGAGTCAGAGATGACTTACCAAGACTTTTAACTACTTATCCTGTTACTACCTGTGAAAAGCCAGCAAATTCTCAATACACTAATGGAATTACAGAATTTAAAGTAAATGGGAACATTTATGTATTAAAGATCTAAAGGATAGTATGGAAGCATTAGTATGTTATGGCATGCATTCACTTATGTGAAGGAGTTGGTAAAGACATGAGCTTCAAGATTACTCTACATGATTAACTGTAACTAGTCTCAACTGTACAAGAACATGGGACACAGATTCAGTGGAAGAGATTTGGAGAGAAACTAATGCCTTTGAATATCATGTCAGAGTCAGAGGTTTTGAGACTCCCAAGATCAAATTCTTGGTGAGGGTCCTTATGTTGATGTGAATAATCAAGCTACATACAATGAAAACATATTATTTCTATGCCATACAGCAGCTTTCAATGCTTGGGACAAGAATCAGGAATAAGATTTGAATCACATACTAAGATTATACAAGGCCCAAGAGAACACTTTTGTGACTTTTTGCAAAGATTAATTAAAGCTGTACAAATAGGAATTGTAGATTAAGAAGGTAGACAAGTTCTCATTGAATATCTGGCTTTAGGAAATGCTAACTTAGAATGCAAAAATATACCTGGGCCCTTAAATCTCTGATCAGCACCAATGGATGAATGGATCCCACAAACAGCCAATTTTGAGCCCTTTGAATATAACACTGATGCTTGGGTAGAGTAAGTGATTTCCAAAGATATGAAGAGACAACAAAGTACCAAATGCCTTAATTGTGGTAGAATAGACCATTTGAGAAGGAATTGTAGACATGGAATTCCTAGAAATAATGTTTCTTCTGGAATCACTCAAGTAGTGTTGTGCCCAATTTGAGAACCTCAGAGAAACCACCACCAGAATCCAGTCAATTCCAGAATGCAAAAACAAGGTTTATTCTAGGTGCATATAGAACAGCTAGCTGGAAGATCAAAGCCACCACTCACGAAGCAGTGCAGTGGGGAGAGATCCCATTCCTCATTTGGGGTTGACATGTATAGGCAAAAGCCACAAGCCAGGTTTACTTAGGGTTAAGTGGTGTGGGAGAATTGTGTGTATTCTGTCAATCATGTTTTAAATAAAAGCTGATTGTCCAGGCAGGAAGTATAGGTGGGGAAACCAGACAGGAAGTAAAGGTGGGGTAAGAAGAACAGGAGTATTCTGGGAAGAAGGAAGCTCTTTCCCCACTCCTGCCCAGACCATCAAGGAACAGGATGTGACCTGCCCTGCTGAAAAAGGTACTGAGCCATGTGGCTAACATAGATAAGAATAATGGGTTAATATAACTTATAAGAACTAATACTTAGCCTGAACTAATGGGCCAATCAGTTTATAATCTTCTGGAGACCTCTGTGTGATTTTCTGCTCCTGTCTAGACCACAAAGCTAGTTGGCTACTCCCAGGAACAGTTGGTTTTTCCATCTAACTCCTATTATGCTGCAAAGAGTTCAAAGCATGTGTCTTAACTGGCTTCTAACCAAGAAAAGCTTTGTAAAGCTTTCCATGTCCTTACATTTCCCCCTCCTCAAGTACATTGGGGAGCCAATCTTAGGTCTTTTAACACCAGGTGGGGGTAACATATCTTTTCTCTATTATATCGAGGGGGACATAGTCTCATTGTACCATTAGCTGTATTGCACCCAATCTTTGTTGCCTGATCTATACTAATCTGTTTATGATGCAGGGTCCTAATGTTAACAGCAACAAGAGAATTACTATGGGTCCCATTAATCCAGTTACTAATGTAGTTAGCCAAGGGGAAGATGAAAACCAGGACTCAAACCATCCTTGGGAATAGTCTAACTCTTTTCTCTGCTTGGCCAATCTCTCCCTAACTTGAGTCAAATTGTCTCTTATAATTCCTGAATAGCTAATGTAAAAATAGAATATCTCTCCTAAAACTGCAGAGTTTTCCTATGCAAGGTAGGACCCTTTTTACTTAGCATTTCAACCAGGGATTACAGGTGATGTATTCTTTTAACTGTTTCCAGCTGACTTGGGGCATCATTGTCAAGAGTTAACAAAAGTAGAATGCTAGTCAAAAACAAAGAGAATATTTTGGCAATGGGGTATTTATCGGGAGAATTTGGTTTGGAGACTCTATTGAAGAGCCAGGGAGCATTCATATATGCTAGACTGGTCCACAACCGTTCCCAGCAAGTCCAGGCTCCACAGTCATTTGGAACAGATTGTAGTCAGCAATTAATGCTTGGTTGTATCTACCAGCCAAGGGGAAACTTGTTGAGACAAATTTAAATTAGGAACAGAAGTTTAATATATTTGAAACTCTTAGGCACATATTAAAATCCATTTTATAGAAAAAAACAAATAACAGATATAAATCAGCAAAAATAAATGCATATCTTTGAGCCCTAGCAAAAACACAGATTTTGGTTATAAGTGTGTTGACAACTAAAAGAAATTTAAAATCTTGATCTTGTGACCTAAACAGTAAGTAGTCATATTTTAATTAAATTATATTTTATCTTAAAATTTGATGCTGTCAAATTAACAAAGCTATAATTATCACACCCATCAATGCTTTCAGAGATCTCAGAAGGAAAAATAAATTATATTTAAGTTCAGACCAGACAGATTTCAAAACTGTTGAAAAATGACAGAGAGCAGCCCATATGCAGTCATACCCAGGTCTCCATAGCATTGGAGGCAGAAGTATCCGAACAGCAGGCTTTACCAGGCCCATAAGATGAGAGTTTCCTGTGGAAGAGGGACATAGAAAAGACTGACCTTATATTGTCTAGGGAAAAGTGGTGCAATCAATTCTCCAGTGTCCACAGTCTGGGCTGGGTCCTGGCAGCAGGTAGTAGCATCAGGGCATCTTGCCCAGCTGTCAATGTCATCATAATGCAGGTGTGGTGCGGAGGAATTGTCTGTATTCTGTCAATCATGTCCTAAATAAACGCTGATTGGCCAGGCAGGGAGTACAGGTGGGAAACCCAGACAGGAAGTAGAGGTGAGAATAGGAGATTTCTGGGAAGCAGGAAGCTCCCTCGGCATTTCTGCGCAGACCACCAAAGAAGCAGGATGTGACCTGCCCCACTGAGAAAGGTACTGAGCCATGTGGCTAACATAGATAAGGATAATGGGTTAATATAAGCTACAAGAGCTAATAAGAAGCCTAAGCTAATGGGCCAATCAGTTTTATACCTTATGGAGATCTCTGTGTGATTTTCTCTGGGACTAAACGGCTGGGGGACCGGGCAGGACACAAACCCCAAGCAGGCCCTCATGCTACACAGGTGGAGACATTGTGGTGTCCCATAATCTTCTTTGGACACCTTGGGTCACTGCTAGGATCTGTCTGATATAAGCTTTTTAATCACTATTTTAAATGTCATATTCCATAGATCTCTGAAGTGTTTAGGGCTGCCCATGTATAACTGATTAGACAAACTTTATTATTAATTACTTGTTTAAAGGAAAACTGATTATTAATTTGTATTTCTAACAGTCTACAATAAGTTTGAATCTTATCAGATTTAACTTTTAGCTGATGCTTCTGGTGAATATCACCTAGCATTGGTGTTTCTAAAATTGTTAAGGTCCATCCTTGCAACTGTTCTTTCTTTAGGACTCTGGTCTCAACTGTTCTCTATGATCGTTTTTAGTCTTTTATCTGGGTGGCTCTTGAATTACAAGGTTTAACTGACAGAACAAAAGCACATTCTTGTGTATAAAAACATTAATTTTCAGCTTTTCAATAAAGAAGAGCATCAAACAGTTTTAACATTATCTATATCAAAAAGACATCCAAATTTCTGCTAACCCAAATCTAGTGACCAGAGCTCAGAGAACAAGTACAAACTTCTCAATTACCATAGACTAACTTTTCAACAAAAAAATCCTACATAATTTTCTCAAGAAATAGATATGACCATTTAACAAGACTTTTTAAAAGCAGAATTAACCTAGTGTGTTAAGCATTTAGCTTATTTTTGTTTTATATTTAAATTTAGTATTTATAGGTATGAGAAGTTATGAGACATCATAACAAATGAAGTTCACATCTTTTGGCCTTTTATAACTTTTCATATACCTTCTATAACTTTTCAAATTCCATCTGCATTTTTTTTTGCTTTTCAGAGAACACAAAAACTTCCATCAAATACTTTCTTTTCTCTCCTCTCATTTCCCAGACAATATCAAATTTCCATCATTCTTTTTCTCTGATTTTGTCCAGCAGAACTTTAAATAGATATAATATTTAAAATAAAAGCAGAAATGTATACATCTTAATCAAAGGTGATAAGTATTTGTAACCCATTGGATATAAATGACTAAAATCCATATATTTTTCTTTTTCTGTGAATAAAAACCATAGTTTTTTTCCAAACATAATGCATCTCTGACATTTACATTAAAATCAACGCTTTCTAAAGTATACAGGTTAGTATAATTTAACATTTCTTATAAGCAGTGTCAGGACAGGGAAGGATTAAGATGGGAAATTGCTGGCCAGCAGAAGAGACCTTGAATGTTAGCATAGTAAAGAAAAACTTGGCTCAGGAAAGAGAAGATGGGAGGTAGTAGTGGTGGGCACAAGAGGATATCCTTGGCTGCCAATGTTCCTAAAAAAAATTAACTTTTCTCTGGCCACAATCTCAGATTCTCTGTTTTACATTCTCGCAGTTTTTCAATTGTAAGCAGTCAATTCCTTATGCACGGGCAGTTAGGTCACTCCCTCCTGCCCAAAAATGTCTGCTCAAAATGTCGAGACATGGCCTGCAGATGGGCGGAATGGAGGAAAATGCTCACATCCATGACTGCTCCCTGTGGGGTCTCTGGCTGTAAGGCCCAGCTGTGCCATGGGACTCTGCACTTAGCTGGGTGCACACCAACATTGCCACCCACTACATCCCAGGCACCTCTGCTCAGTGGCCTTGGAGCCCTGCAAGCCCCACTCTAAAGCCCTGCCCGAGTCACCATCCCCAGAGGGACCCCAGGGCTGTGCATCCAGAATGCACAGAATTTGCCATCACCTGGCACCAGGTCCTCTGCCACATTGTACTTCCCACAGTCTCACAGCTTGGCTCTCCTGTCCTGTATTCCTTTTTTCCTCCACACATTTAAGCTTTGTCCCATTTAGACAATAATCAGAAAAGCAGACTTCCTGGAATTCCAGGGGGTAGAGTGAGTTTTTCCTATGATGACAGAGGGAGAGGTGGAATGACTTAAGACAAACAAAGAGACAAAGACACAGGAAAACTAGTACAAAGAAAAGACAAATCCAAACTCTAACAATGTCCTGGGACCAATAACGAAGTGGTTTCTCTTCCTTTGGTGTCACGAGAAACCCAACGAAAATCCTAACTGGAACCAGACCTCCACAAGAGCTTCCTGGTCGCTCCCTGTTGCAGCTGCTGATACAAAATGACCATGTTTGTGGCCCTTTCAAATGACTCGAGGCTTGCAACCTTCATCCAAAAGGGGATCAAGGTGTCTTTCTCTCTCCATCCATGATCACTCTATGGACATGTCTGTCCTAGTAAGAGTCTGCAAATTACAACTTTCTTGCTACACAAATTAGAATAACATGTATTACTCTCAGACAAACAGCACCTATATACATATATATCACTGGAATTAGAATAAGCCTCTAGACCTTCGGGGGTTCTGGCAGGGGTCCCGGGGTTCCCATCCCCCTTGGGTGCAGCATGAAATGTTGTACCCAAGTTGAGATCCCCAGAGAGAACACCACCAGAATCCAGTCAAGTCCAGAATGCAAAATCAAGGTTTATTCTGGGTGCACATAGACCAGCTAGCTGGGAGCTCAAAGCCACCACTCAGGGTGCAGTGCAGTGGGGAGAGATCTCATTCCTCATTTTGTGGTTAACATGTAGAGGCAAAAATCACAAGCCAAGTTTACTTAGGGTCAAGGGGGTAGTTTTCCTGAGTACAGGGTATGGACTACTTCTGCATACCCTCTTCCTCCTTAAAGTAGCTAGTTCTGCTTCTGTGTATGCCCCCACCCTCCCCACAAGGTAATGAGGTAATTTAACAAATGGACCCTCTAAAATCAGGAATTAGTTTGCAATACCCATTGCAAAAGATGGCCTCTTATAGTAATTGATTTAAAAGATTGTTTCTTCACTATTATTTTACAAGAAGAGGACAGGGAAAAATTTGCCTTAACAATGCCTTCATATAATAATTCTCAGTCTGCTAAAAGATATCAATGGAAGATTATCCCACAGAGAACTGTAAATATCCCAAATCTGTGCCAATATTTCATAAATCAGCCATTGGAAATGATAATTAAGCAATTTCCTGAATCTGTAGTTTACCATTTGATGGACATTTTGCTATCTGATTCAAATGTAGAACCTTTAGAAAAAATGTTTAAAGAAGCAAAGAAAGTTTTCCTTCATTGGGTACTTCAAATTGCTTCTGAAAAAAATGCAAAGAGGAGCTTCTATCAATCTAGGTTATAAAATAAGTAAAAGAAGTAACCCAAAGGGTACTTAAAGGAATGATATTTGGCAGATGGATGTGTTCCATTTTATAGAATTTGGAATACAAAAATATTTACATTAGAGCATTGATACCTATTCAGGTTTTCAATGGGAAACAGCTTTGAATTTGGAAAAAGCAGATTCAGTAATCACACATTTTCTAGAAGTTATAACCATCATGGGTAAACCTACACTAAAAAAGACAAACATTTTATGTCTCTAAGCAAATGAAAGAGGTTTTTGCTTATTATAATATAAAGCATATTACAGATATACCACATGATCCTACAGATCAGGTGGTTTTAGAAACATCAACCCGAACTATAAATTATATGTTAAACATACAGAAAGAGATGGTAAAGACTCCTAGAAATAGATTGCATAATGATTTATTAACCTTGCATTTTTGTAATGCTAATGAGAAAGGACTAGTGGCTACAGAAAGACATTGGATAACAGAAAAAAACTTCTGAATTAAATCAGCCAGTTTATTTCAAGTATGTGTTGACCTCAGAATGGAATGCATTGGGAAAGGGTTTTGCTCTTATTTCCACAGGAGACAAAATGCTGTGAATACTATCAAATTAATCAAGTTTTGGTCTGAAAAAGAGAAACCTCTGGATGAATAGAAATGACAGGTAATAAACAGAGGTGAGAGCCCTCTGATTTGTAAGGAAACCTCATAAAGTTTGACACAGTTTTCTGTTCTTGTCCTTAAAGAAAATAACCATCTTCAAAAAGTTAAGAGACCTTGGACACCTAGATGCCTAAAGAAGAAAAAAATTAGTTATCCAGAAAGAATCACCAAGCAAAGACATATCTGATTTATGTTAAAAAATATTTTCTGCAGGGTAAAATCTCACTACCTAAGCATACCTGTCTCCCAACTTCTCAGTATAATTTATGACTTTTGTCACTCACTAAAAAATCAAAGCTGTCTTTGGAGTTGGACAGTGGCTCTCCTTCTCTAAATCCTAGCCTGTTATTAAAATAAAAATTTAGAGTTTATGTCAAATATCAGCAGCTAACTGGTGTGGGAGAGATGGAAGATAGAAATATAGAGACTAAGGTTATATAAACTCTGTTTTCAAAAAATTTACTTCTCTGCACACAGATTTTAATCTTTATGACACATTTCTTTGAACATATATCTATTGAAATTCAAACTTTCTGTTTTGATAGAATCTTTTTTAAGTTTTCAACAGTGAACAGTAAATTTTCCTACAATAATCTTTGAAGTCTCCAGGAAGAATAAGGGGCCCCACAACAACAATTCCACCTAGTTCATATAATGCCATTTACTTCATAGCACCCACTTAATGATCAGCTTTGGACTACAAACTGCTCAGAACAATTTTAAGTTGTCTAGGTGAGATTACCCAGTCTCACAAGCCATGAACTTTCCCATTATACATAGACTTAACAAAAAATGATACAACAACCTTTCCCAGGACTGAACTATTAATCCAAATTTTTGTTTCAAGATCCCCTAAATGTACCATCACCCACAGACAGCAGGAAGTAAATTTAAGAATCTGATACCCACATTTCTGAGAGTTGGGGTGGGTGGGCTTTTTATCATTCACCAGATTATGAATATTATAGAAATGATGGGGAAAATGGTAGATTATTGAAACTACTCTGAAGAGAAAAATAGAAGGTATAGATATGATAATATAAAAATGTAGATTATTGAATCTACTTTTAAAAACAACTATTAGTTTTAAATGTTTTACATGGGATTGGACTTTTGTATATTCTAAACAAATTATGTATATTGATACAAAATTAATATTAATTTTGTTAAAACATTCTGTACATAATTTTCTAATCCTTTTCAAGGCATTGTACCTATAGAGTTCATTTAACCATGTAATACAAATTTCTAGTTCTTTTTAAAGTTTTTTTGATGAGGAAAAAATGTAATTATTCTTCAGTCATAATACACAGTAGAGAAAAATTGAAAGAAAGGAACAAATTATTGGATAAAAGGTTACAAATTATTATTTACAATGTTTATTAATATGTGATTCAGAGTCTAAAACATACCAATTAAGGCATTGTGTTATCAAAATACAGTCAATGCTGAAGTTTGCTTGCAGCACATGGAATTCTTTTCCATTTTGTTCCTGTCCTTCTAGCTTAACCTTTAGTCCATGCATATATCCTATTCTGTCAAAATATATTTTTCTATACTCCCTTCCTTGAGGGAAAACTGATAAATATTAGCACTGTCTATGACTTTCTAAAAAATTAGTGACTATTTCTTTTCCCAGGAGGCATTTTTATTTTTTATTGCTTTATAAATAATACTGTTCAAAATTTCCACTTCCTCCCCTCCTCCCATTTCCCTCCCACTCCCATACTCGCCCTCCTCCCTCCCCTTCCAGTCCTAAGAAAGGGCAGGGTACTCTGCCCTGTGGGAAGTCCTAGGACCTCCACCCTCCATCCAGGCTTAGGAAGGTGTGCATCCAAACAGACTAGGATCACAAAAAGCCAGTACATGCAGTAGAAACAAATCCCAGTGCCATTATCAATGGTTTCTCAGTCAGCCCCCATTGTCAGGCACATTCAGAGAGTCCAGTTTGATCACATTCTCTTTCAGTCCCCGTCCAGTTGGCTTTGGTGAGCTCCCATTAGATCAGGCACACTGTCTCAGTGGGTGGACCAACCCCTCGTGGTCCTGACTTCCTTGCTCATGTTCTACCTCCTTCTGCTCTTCAACTGGACCTTGGGAGCTCAGTCCATTGCTCTGATGTGGGTCTCTGTCTCTATCTCCATCCATCACCAGATGAAGGTTCTATGGTGATATTCTAGATAGTCATCAGTGTGACTATGGGACAAGGCCAGTCCAGGCACCCTCTCCTCTGCTGCCGAAGTACCTATCTGGGGACATCCTCATGGACACCTAGGATCCCCTCTAGAGTCAAGTAATTCTTGAAAATTATTGTTACCAACTGTTTAGGATAATAAAGAAATATAGGTTAGTAGTTATTCACCTAGTATAATCAAACTTGTAGTCACATTAGGTATGTTTATAAGGGCAAGCAAAGATATATTTTATATAGACAGATAATTTTCAAACAATTGAAAGATCTAACAGAATATGGCATTTAAAATGTTTTAATAACCTAGATTCTTCTTTTTTAAGAAATTAGACATGTGTGCTTCTGGCAGCACTAATCTACTTCGGTTAATATAATAGGAATCAAAGAAACTCCACATGGAGTTGACATTCTCCGGGACAAAATTAAGCTACTGGGCAAGAAAATGCCTGTGCCTCAAATACTAACAGTATGCTATCCTAATTAGACAAGCAAGGCACAAAAATGTGACTGCCAATCATTGTCAATACAATGAGGTACCATCCTTCAGAATATCCTACTTCACAGAAAAGTCTGTCAGATATGCTAGGCCTATAGACTGAAGTTAGATGCCCAAATGCTGCAGAGTTAATTTTGGTGGCTTTCCAAACAGCCAGTTATTTCTGCCATTTCTCATATTTTTTTTGGAATTCACTTGTTTGCCTTTCTTACTTCCTCAGTTAATACTATTTCCTTCTTGGGTCTCTGAGGAAGTTGAAGGCCAGAGAGGTATCATTTTCTTTGTTTGCCTGACACAGAAACAGTTTATGATAGGAAGTAAATTGGATACAAAACTTTGAACTCAACAAGATAGGAGAGATATGGAATATTTTCTCTGAATTTGTCAAATGTAAATTTACTAGAAATTCTTGGTGTATTTATTGCCTGCATATATTGTATATAGATATTGTAGTTATTTTATTAATTTTTTCTTCTATTAGCTATAGACTTCTTTATTATTTTAAATAAAAAAGGGAAATGTAGTGGCACTTCACTTGTATTTTATAAATAAAGTTTGCCTGAGGATCAGAAAACTAAAACAGCCACAATGGAAAGTCTAACAAACCAGGCAGTAATGACACACACCTTTAATCCCAGTAGCCATACTAGTTGCCACAGAAATCAGTTGGTGCATGCCTTTAAACCCAGTGGTGCAAGTTTCTAATCCCAGGCCTAGATAGGAATATAAGGTTGGAGAGGATAGGTCTTAGTCTCAGTCTCATTTTGAGATTCCTGGAGGCAGGATTATCATTTCTGGAATGAGGATGAGGTAAAAGTCCATGGCTGGCTGCTTCACCTTTATGATATTCAGATTGGACCCCAATATCTATCTCTGAGTTTTCATTAATCTTGCTTTATAGATGTTCATTTATTCTGGATCATTCATTTATTCATTTGTTAAAATCCGCATTATAAGAGCAGATAAATATCATTTGCCATGTGAAAGGTGGTTAATCTTTATTTTCAGTTTACCCAGACTTAAGAACACATAGAATTCACACTTCTAGGCAGGTCTGTGAGTAGATAACTAAAGAGAGTATAGCTACCCTAAATTTAAGTAGCACCATCCCTGGGCCTTTAGTCTTAGACATATTTTGAATGGAAAAAATAGAAAATGAACTGAAAACCAGCACCTCTACTCACCCTGTGCTTCCTGACTATATGTGGAATGTGAATGACCACCTTATAGTCTCAAACATACTGAATTGCACCCTCTCAAGTCCTAAAGTAGAAAAAAAATCTTCATTACATTAGTTTGTTTTTGTCTTCTTGATAAGACAGAAAATAATCTTTCATGAATAGTATTTGGCAGGAAGATTTGGGTGAAAATAAAGGATGGAAATTATGATCAAAATATATTGGATGTAATAAATTACAGAGAACACAATAAATAATTTCTGAGAGAAAAATTCTGGGAAAATCTTAACAGAAAATATTTGCTTTCTGCTAAGTGCTTGTGGGCCTAAAACTACATATATTAAGATCTTTTACACTTTTTATTTAAATTATTTTTTCATTTTATATTCCAACCCCAGTTCCCCCTGTTTCTGCCTCTACCTCCCCCCTCATCTCATGACCCATCCACTACTCAGAGGAAGTTAGGTCTTCCATGGGTTGTCAATGAAGTCTGATATACCTTTTTGAGGCAGGATCAAGCCCCTCCCCCCATATGAAGGATGAGCAAAGTATCCCACCATAGGAAATGAGCTCTTAAAAGCAAGATCATGCACCCAGGATAAGTTCTGGTCCTATTGCCAGCCACTCCCAAAAGATCAAGCCACATAACTGTCATTCAAAGGGCTTAGTTTAGTCCCATGCAGGGTCTCCAGCTGTCTGTGCAGAGTCTGTGAGCTCCAACTAGTTTTGGTCAGCTGTCTCTGCTTTTCCCAATCATGGTCTTGATCCCCTTGCTCATATGATACTTCCTCCATCTCTTCAACTTAAATCCAGGAGCTCAGTTCAGTGCTCGGCTGTGAATCACAGCATCTGCTTCCAATAGTTACTGTATGTAGTTCCACAATGACAATTAGGGTAGTCACTAATCTGATTATAGGGGAAGGCCAGTTGAGGCAACCTTACCACTACTGCTGGAAGTCTTAGATGGGATCATTCTCGTAGATTCTTGGAAATTTCCCTAGCCCCAGATTTCTCCCTAACCCCTCAATGGCTCCCTCTTTCAAGATCTCTATTTCACTGCTCTCCAACTCATTCCCTCTCCCAACTCAGCCAACTTGAAAAGTCATATTCCCCTTCCCAATCCTCTCCCTTCTACCATGCTCTGGGAAAATGTTCTTGTACAATGTAAAGATTTGTTACTCTTATTGGTTTAATAAAATGATGACTGGTCAATAACCAGGCAGGAAGTATGGATTCGGCGACCAGACTAGGAGAATTCTGAGAAGAGGAAAGGCAGAGATGCAATCGCAAGCCAGGTGCAAAGGAAGCAAGATGATAATAGCTTAATGAGAAAAGGGTGCCAAACCACTTGGCTAACTATAGATAATAATTATGGGTTAATTTAAGTTGTAAAGCTAGTTAATAATAAGCCTGAGAAGTAGGCCAAGCAGTTTATAATTCATGTAAGCCTCTCTGTGTTTCTTTGGGACTGAATGTCTGTTTGACCACATAGGACAGAAATGTTGATTGACACCAACCCTTCCCAGTTTACAAAGGAGATCTTAACTATTTTCTCTTCCTGGGGCATTCCATGTGTATTCCTCTTAGGGTTTTCCTTTATACCTAGCTTCTCTGGGGCTGTGGATTATAGCCTGGTTATTCTTTGCTTTACTTCTATTATCCACTTATGAGTGAGTACATACTGTGTTTGTCTTTCTGGGTCTAGGTTACCTGACTCAGGATGTTTTTTTTTCTAGTTCTATTCATTTGCCTGCAATTTCAACATGTCATTGTCTCTTACCACTAAGTAATAATCCATTGTATAAATGTGCCATATTTTTATCTATTCTTTGGTTGAGGGCCATCTAGTTTGTTTCCGTATTCTGGCTATTATGAAAAATGCTGCTATCACCATAGTAAAGCAAATGTCCTTGTGGCATGATTGAGAATCCTTTGAGTATATGAAGAAGAATAGTATTGCTAGGTCTTGAGGTAGATTAACTTCCAATTTTCTGAGAAATTGCCATACTAATTTCCAAAGTTGGTGAACCTGTTTGCATTCCCAAGAAAAAGAGGTGAGTGCCCCTTTACTCCAATCATTTCCAAAATAAGCTGTCATCAATGTTTTTTATCTTAGCTATTCTGACAGGTGTAAGATGGTATCTAAGTCTCAATTAAACTCTATTTCCCTGGTGGCTAAGGATGTTGAATAATTCCTTAAATCTTTAGGCCATTTACAGTTATTTTGTTGAGAATTCTCTATTTAGATCTGTACCCCATTTTTCATTGAATTGTTTTGTATTTTGTTTTAATCCTCCTATATGCAAATGAGAAATGTGCTGAGAAAGAAATCAGAGAAAGAACACCCTTTAAAATAGACACAAATAATATAAAATATCTTGGAGCAACTCTAACCAAAGAATGAAAGAATTATATGACAAGTATATCTAGTCTTTGAAGAAACAAATTAGAGAAGAGATCAAAAATGAAAGAGATATAAATGATCATAGATTAGTAGAATTAATATAGTAAAAATGGCAATCTTACTAAAAGCAATATATATATTAAGTGCAATCTCCATCAAAATCCCAGCACAACTCTTCACAGACCTGGAAGTAACAATACTCAGCTTCACAATGAAAACAAAAATTCAGGAGAGCTAAAACAAAGATGGACAAAAAAGGAACTTCTGGGAGTATCACCATTCCTAAGTAAGATGCACTATAGAGCTATAGTGATAAAAACTATTTTGTATTGGCATTAAAACAGACACATGGATCAATGGAATCAAATCAAAGACACAGATATAAATCTACATACCTAGGAACACCTGAGTTTCAGCAAAGAATCAAATATTTATAATTGAAAAAAATAAAGTATCTTCAACAAATGGTGCTGGCATCATTATATTGTGGCATGTAGAAGAGTTCAAATAGAACTATATTTATTGCCCTGCACATAACTCAAATCCAAGTGAATCAAAGACCTCAACATAAGCCTAGTAACACCAAACCTGAAAGAAGAAAAAGTGGGAAGTAGCCTTGAATGTATGGGTACATGTGACTATTTCCTGAATATAACTTCAGTAACACAGACACTAAGAATCACAATTAATAAATGAGTTCTCCTGAAACTTCTGAAAGGTTCTGTAAGACAAAGGACATTGCTAATAAGAAAAAAAAGTAGCCTACACAATGGGAAAATATCTTCGCCAACCCCACATCTGACAAAGGGCTCATCTCAAAAGTATATAACAAACTCAAGAAACTAGACTTCATGTGTTGAGATTTTAAACCCTATTATGGTAACAGGAATATTGTTTTTATAGGTGATGGCACTGTAAGCACAGTTTGTGATTTTATCAAATAAAGTTTGGAAAACCGACTGATACCTTCCCCCATGTATGAAAGCATTTAAAAGATGGTTTTCTGTGAACCAGACAGAATTTTACCTTATAATGATCAGCTTTGCAGCCTCCACGAATGTCAGAAAGCAGTTTCTGCTCTCTCAGCCATTCAGTTAATCCTATTATGACTCAGAAGAAGAAATAATGAAACAATAATTCAAAAGTACATTTGATTTTAAGATATAGTCTCAGAAGTTATGTGGCATTACTTCTGTTACAATTTATCAACTCATTCAGAAGTACACTTGAAGGGACAGATATGTAAACTTCCATGAAAAGATTCCATTTTTACCTTCATTAAAAATAGCACAATAAATTAAGAGAAACATCTTTTAATATAAAATTAGAGATTTATGAACAAGGGTAGCTCATTTTCAGAATATACCGAACTTCAAATAATATTGATGAGAATGGTACTTACCATTCTAAGAAGGCTAATTCAAGGTCTATGAATCTAAAGAAATCTACATAAATCTAAAGAAACACTTTATAGTCAAATTGTATCAAAATCAAAGACAGAGTATTTTGGTATTAGATTTAAAAATGTATCTCCTATAGTGGAATGCTTTCAACCTGCCAGCATATTTAGAGACAAGAAAAGCCTACTTAAAATGTTGAAAGAGAAACAAAAATTACCACCTAGGACTAGTATTCATGTAAAAAAAATGTTACCAGAGGCTGCTCATTCATTTTCTGGCTGCCCGGACCCAAAATAATCACACAGAAATGGTATTATTACAAACTGCTTGACCTATTGGCTAATGCTTCTTATTGGCTAGTTCTTATATGTTAAATTAACCCAGTTCTATTAATCTGTGTGTAGCCACCTGATTGTGGCCTGCCTGTAAGGTTTCATCCAGCATCTGCCATCTGTCTCCTGTGGTGGCTAAATGTCTTCTATCTGATTCCACCTACTCTGTCTTCCTTTGTCTGCTTGAAATTCCTGCCTTGCCCTTTTCTCTGCTGCAATAGGTCCAAAGCAGATTCTGTATTAACCAATGGTATTTATAGCATAAAGAAGAGAATCCCACATCACCTTCCCTTTTCTGTCTAAATAAAAAAAAAGCTTTTAAACTTTAACATAGCAAGGTTACATACAGCAAAACAGTTCTCAAGCAAGAATTATAGTTACAATATTTATATCTGTTTTATTATCATAACTAAGGACTGGTATAATTATATCTATTCTTCAACTCCATCAAAGACTCCAGAAGGATATAATATTACCTAAGTAAATAGGAAGTGCATTGAAAGCAACTTCCAAAACTCTAGAATTTATAGAGACACCTGACTGCCTGGACAGTCACCCAAATTTCTTTTGTAACATTGGGGCACTAATCTTCAGCCTACAAGCCCAGAGTACATAAAAAAACCACTAAGAATTGCTGTTTGATGATGTTAGCAATGATGTTAGCATTACTATAGCATACTAACCAGTTGTTTGAGCAGTGAAAAGGACAACTGAGTTTATCAGAACAATCCATTCATAGTTAATTTGTCACTAGTCCTACTTGTAAAATTAACAAATGAAGAAGAGCTTATGTAAAATAATTTTATGTAATCTTTTAGTTTACATTTTGTTTGTAATAATTTGAGAAGATAAATAAAGAAAATAAATACTGTCTTTTTAAAATGAAGGAAAAATAAATACCTCCCTAAAGTAAAAATAGAAGGCAAAATTAGTAAAGGAAGCTCCTAAAAATGATACAGAAAAATGAAACTGATAAATTCAGATTCATTAAGTTCCTTATGCATATTTGATCAAAGAGAAACTTGAAAGTGTGTGCCTCAAGACCCCCAAAAAAACTAATTTTGAAATATGTCTGATGGATTCTAATTATATATAGATAATTGAAACTGTAATTATCTGGTTAGGTGTTTTGAAACGTAGTGTCTTCTAGCCTAAGCTAGCATCTTACTCATTAAATATCTGATGTTGATGATGACCTATTATTTCCTGCCATTGCTTTCTAAGTGCTAGGATTGCAGGCATGCAAGAGCCGGTCCAAATGATACTAATATTATAATGATGTTCTTCTCTGCATTCATATAGCTCTTTTCCCAGAAACATAATAAGAATGTATCTTACATTAAGAAAATTAAAGCTAAGTATTTTGGGACATTTCCTACTTTTCAACCAGGGATCTGAGGAACTGAAAATAAGGAAAGACTAAAGTCTAATGCTGTAAACCAACTTACTTCAGTTTCAGTGTACTTTTATACATGAATGTAACAAAGAAAGTAATGATCTAAGGAAGGTTACTTGAGTTCAGATAAACATGATCCAATGAACATATAAGTAAATGCCAGTAAACACATACTAAATATTGACAAACCAGCTATTTCCCAGGATGTTCTCAGAATAGGAAAATTTAATCAAACTTGCCTGGAACATACTAAGTTTATACCTGGAAAAGTACAAAACCAAGCCAGAAGGAGGCCAAATCCAGATTCATGGAACACTGATGACATCAGATTCTATACCTATGTTCTGACACCCAGCAAAAATAAACATATCTCATAAATTAAATGTAACTGTTTGTTATAGGAGTGTCGTGGGATTTCAATTGTATTTTAGTAAATAAAGCTTGCCTGGGATTGAAGGTGTGTGTTACCAGTAGTCACACTATTAGCCCTAGAAACTGGGCAGTGAATGTCTATAATCCAAGAGGTGCATGCCTATAATCTCATTCCTAGATAGGACTGATTATAAGGTGGAAGGAGACAGCTCTCAACACAAAGTGTCATTCTGAGATTCATAGAGGCAGGATCATCATTTTGGACTGAGGTCGAGATAAGGGTCAGTGACTCTTATGTTTTACTCTCAGATCTTCAGGCGGACTTTATTTATTAAAATACAATTGAAATACCAGAACACAGGAGTCATGGAATCATATCCAAGCACAATCCAGAGAATGAAATGTACTTGAGGTAAAAAGGTCCTTTATCTTTTTTTCGTGGAGACTCTCTCACAGTTACCAAGTCATTGTTGATCATGAATCATTCTTTAGACCATGTCCTGACAGACTATCTTCATCTTACTTTTGTTCAAGTTCAACCACAATGAATTTTGGTAAACCAGTCTATATGTTTTGTGATTCTTCAAGGTTAGCATTTTGGATACTATGCAATGCCAGAGATACATCTTTCAATAATCTGCTCATAACACAATACCATTTCTATTGTGTATAGTTTCATGTAAGTTCTGAATCCTAGGGCTACTTAAATTTCATATATATGATATTATATATGATCATGCCAGGAAGAATTAAATAGAACAATAAATCACCTCAGGAACAACAGGAGAAAATGCTTCAAAAAACACTGTTATTTATACCTATTATAGGGTCAATATACAACTGTCCCCAACACATTTAGTTTTCTTTCTTTACTTTTGAATATTTATTTTATTTATGTGTTTGTGTGAATGAGTGCATGTGTATAAGTGTACATGGATGCAGTTGCCACAGATTTTAGAAGAGTGTATTGAATTCCTCAGTGCCAGGGTCACAGAAAATTTTGAACGGTCTCACATGGGCAGTATCAACTTAATCAAGTAAATTTTCCAAGAGTAGCAAGCAACCTTAACAACTCTTCCTTTTCTCCAGCCTGAAATATTACATATTTAAAGCCTAAAACCTTAAGTGTGAATTGAAAACCTGTGGTCTCACTTTGATGTAGGTGAATGTAATTAATCAACTGCTTTTAAAAAACAAGAAAACAAGGATAATGAATTACTGTGAGTGTGAATAAAAGTAGGTAGTTTTCTGAAAGAGAAAATACAGCTTTAAAGGTTAAATGCAAATTTGAACTAATACACAAGTTTTATACCTTTTCTCTATATAAAATTATTTATTTATTCAGCATCTATGAAGGAAACTATTAATCTTATTTTATAGAAATAAAATGATTTTTATATAAAGAGAATAAAAGTGGATATAAGGGAACATTTTGAAGACAGTATTAATTCTCAAAAGAAACACCTCTTTTCCATAGTGGCCATTTTCAGTTGTATCAGTATTATGCCCCCTTCTCTTTCTCAGACACACACACACAGACAGACAGACACACACACACACACACACACACACACACACACACACACACACATCCATCCTCTATGTTGACTAGGATTATAAAAACTTTGCTGCATCTGTGGAAATATTGGTGATATATGTAATAACATGACTGGCATGCATAATATAATTTGACAAACAAAAAAGACCTAACAACAGAGGGGAAAACTTTATTTCTCCTGAAGCATTGTAGTGTTTCATCTAAAAAACATTGGACTTAACAATAATTAAGGCAAATAGACTGGCATGAAGGATCCTGTTGCTGGAGAAGGTAGAAAGCTTTCTTGTAAGTCATTATTGAAATTTACTGTCCTATTCTGAAGATTCAAAAGTTAGGTTGGCAATGCTAAACTGTGATGTTTTTGAAAAGCTCAAAGTATACCTCCATTTCATAGTATGTGTTTTCAGTTACATGTTTAGGTAGTAGTGGTAGAAATAATTTTACAAATATCAAAATTCTTCTAAAGGAACATAAGCAAGTCAATAATAATATTATATAGTACAGAAATATGTAAAATATGAAAAACATAAAAATGTTCCAGAAAGCCTAATTTTATACTATCTGTTTGAGGAAGAGATGAAAACAATTAATTATACTATCTTAATGACAGTTATTTACAATTTCAGATGTATGTCACCAGTTGTAGTTTTTCTCAGTCATGTATGTCTCTTAGTAGAAGGTTTCTCATCTTTATTACCTCACATGCATTCCCAGACACCTCTTTCTGAGTGAAGATTATATTTGAGTAGAAGAACACATGAATAATATGTACATGTTCTTGGGCTTATTATCTAGCTTCCATAATGAAATTAAAGCTTGTCTTTTATAATACGTAAATAGTTATATAGCATAGTGTTGATTATCAATAATAAGTTTACATAAGATTAAGATTCACAATTGTTCTTCAGATCCTTTCATTTATGATCATACGTTTTACATACAATGCAATTTAATATGAGCCTAGTCAGTTTTCCTTTTACTACCTCTTGGATTTATTGTTTTTATTCTATTTTCTCTACCTGTATCTAAGTATAATTATATATCCCTTTCATCCAAGTTAATGCAACATCTAAATACTTTACACTTCCTCCAGATTCCTATGACCCTTTTCATTTTCACTTTGATTAAAATAATCTTCCTGAAACACCTGCACGCTGTGGTTGAGAATGTTTAACGTGCAGTTCAAAACTCTCCTTTTTCAAACATTAATAAGATTTCCATAATCATCTCTCATTACAATCTTTCAAGATGTTTGTTGTCTATTAACTTTTTTTCTATGCGATCACCAAAGATATTGCTCAGTATTTCCTTCTTTTCTTATTTCTACTTTCTTCTCTATGTAAGCAAACCAAACAGCTAAAGCCTTGAAAACTGTTTCCACTTTCTGGCTAGTTCCATAATAACACTTCAACAGACACACATGAGTTAACAGTGATGTGAAAAAGCAATTCAGTCAATTTAAGAGATTGATGTTAACTTTCAAATTGTCATGAAGTTCCACAAGGAATGCATGACTGAATAGTTTGAATTGAAATTTTAAATAGCAGCTTTTAACAGGCAATGGGCTATATTACAATTTGGACAGTATTTAAAATTTTAATAAATAAAGCTGATAAAATCATGTTATATAATTCAATAAAGTCAAAATCAGAATGTTAAATTTTTGCAAACATTAATCTTATGAAATATATGAGAAGTTCTAACTTAGTTACTAAGTAGAGGGTTCAATGAGTAGGAGAACTTTTCCACAATTGAAAGGATCTGATTCTGAATCTCCATTACTAAAATTTTAGGAAAAATATAAGTTGGCATTGGTGTCAATGCCTGTATCATCACAGCTAGCAGTAGAGCAACACAGATTCCTGGAACTCATTGGCCAGCCTGTGTAGCTGAAGGAGTTTAGTTAGAGACCTGATGTAAGGGAAGGGCCCGCTGGTTGGCCCCTTCTGCCCAGAGCTGAAATAATCAAACAGAATCTGTATTAATTAAATAACTGCTTGGCCCATTACCTCTAGCTTCTTATTGGCTAACTCTTATATCTTAATTTAACCTGTTTCTATTAATCAGTATATCACCATGAGGTCATGGCCTACCAACAAAGTTCCAGCATGTCTGACTTTCAGCAGCACCATAGTTTCCCCTCTGACTCTGCACTCTTCCTCCCAGAATTCAGTTCTGTTTTCCCAGCCTACATGTTGTGCCCTATCCACAGGCCAAGGCAGTTTCTTTATTCAATAATGGTAATCACAGCACATAGGGGGGACTCCCACATCACCTCCCCTTTTCTGTTTTTTTCTTCTTCCATGTGGTTTATTTTATTTTATTTCTTTTTGTTATTACTTAAAAAAATACCAATCCAAAACCCTGCTGCCTCTCCTCCTCCCAGTCCCCTCCCTCTCCCTGCATAGACCCTTCCCCCACCCCTCTAACCCTAGGGCAGTGCCATGCACCCTGTCCTGTAGAAAGTCCAAGGCCCTACCTACTACGTCTAGGTTGAGCAAGGTTTACTTCCAAAAAGTATAGGATCCCATGAAGCCAGTATATGCAAGTAGAGACACATCCCAGTGTAACTATCAGTGGCTCCTTAGTCTTCCCCAGCTGTCAAACCCCTTCATAGGGGCTTGCTTGTTCACATGCTCGTTCACTCCCAGTCCAGTTGGAGATGGTGAGCTACCATTAGCTGAAGCAAACTGTCTCAGTGGATGACTGCCTCATGGTCTTGAATTCCTTGCTCTTACTCTCACTCCCTCCACTTTCAACTGGATCTTGGGAGCTCAGTCCAATGCTCCGATGTGGGTCATTGACTCTGTTCCTGTCTATTGCTGGATGAAGGTTCTATGGTGATATTTAAGACAATCATCAGTCTGACTACGGGGTAAGATCAGTTCAGACACCCTCTCCTCTATTGCTTAGGGTCTTAGCCGGGTTCATCACTCTGGGTTCTTGGGCATTTTTCTAGAGCCAGGTTTCTTGCTGACTCCATAATGGTTCCTTCAATCAAGATACCTCTTTCCTTGATCTCATATCTGTCCTTCCTCCATCTCAACCATCCCATTCCCTCAAGTTTTCCTCAAACCCCTTTCTCCCTGACTCTAACCCCTGCCCCCCTGCTCCTAAATTTTTGTCTGATACCAATTTCCAGGTGGGTCTCTATATATTTTGCTTTGGGTTCACCTAATTACTTAGTTTCTCTAAAATCCTGAACTATAGGCTCATTGCATTTTCTTTATCACTAGTATCCAGTTATGAGTGAGTACATACCATATTTGTTTTTTGGGGGGAGGAGGGTCTGGGTTACCTCACTCAGAATGTTTTCTAATTCTGTCCATTTGCATGCAAAATTCAAGATGTAATTATATTTTTACTGCTGAGTAGTACTCTAATGTGTAGATGTACCATACTTTCTTTATCCATTCTTCAGTTGAGGGGCATCTAGGTTGTTTCAGTGTTCTGGCTATTACAAATCATGCTGCTATGAACATAGTTGAACAAATGCTCTTGTAGTGTGATTGAGCATCTTTTGGATATATTCCCAAGAGTGGATTTGCTGGATCCTGAGGTAGGTTGATTCCCAGTTTTCTGAGAAACCACCACACTGATTTCCAAAGTGGTTGCAACAAGTTTGCATTCCTACCAGCAATGAATGAGTGTTTCCCTTGCTCCACAACCTCTCTAGCACAAGCTATTAATTTGTGTTTTTGATCTTAGCCATTCTGACAGGTGTAAGATGGTATCTCAAAGTGGTTTTGATTTGCATTTCCCTGATAGCTAAGGATGAAGAACATGTTCTTAAATATCTTTTGGCCATTTGAAATCCTTCTGATGAGAATTCTGTTTAGTTCAGTACACCACTTTTTAATTGGGTTATTTAGAATTTTAATGTTTAATTTCTTGAGTTCTTTATATAATTTAGAGATCAGTCCTTTGTCTGATGTGGGATTGGTGAAGATTTTTTCCCATTCAGTAGGCTGCCTTTTTGTTTTATTGACAGTGACCTTTGCTTAAGCTTCTCAGTTTCAGGATGTCCCATTTATTTACTGATGCTCTTATTGTCTATGCTACCGGGGTTATATTTAGGAAGTCGTCTCTTGTGCCCATGCATTGAAGACTATTTCCCACTTTCTACTCTATCAGGTTCAGTGTGGTCAGATTTATATTGAGGTCTTTAATCCATCTGGACTTTAGTTTTGTGCATGGCAACAGATATGGATCTATTTTCATTCTTCTACAGGTTGACATCCAGTTATGCCAGCACCATTTGTTGAAGATGCTTTCTTTTTCCATTGTAGCTTTTTCGCTTCTTTGTCAAAAATCAGGTGTTCATGGGTGTGTGAATTAATATCCGGATCTTCAATTCGTTTCCATTGCTCAATGTCTCTGATACCAAGCTGTTTTTACTACTGTAGCTCTGTGATAGAGCTTGAAGTTAGGGATGGTAATGCCTCCAGCAGTTCCTATATATACAGGATTGGTTTGGCTATCCTGGGTTTCTTGTTTTTCCATAAGAAGTTGAGTATTGTTCTTTCAAGGTCTGTGAAGAATTGTGCTGGGATTTTGATGGGGATTGCATTGAATCTATAGATTGCCTTCAGTAAGATTGCCATTTTTACTATGTTGATCCTTCCTTTAAAAGAGCATGGGAGATCTTTACATTTTCTGGTATCTTCTTCAATTTCTTTCTTCCAAGTCATAAAGTTCTTGTGAAATAGGTCTTTCACGTCCTTTGTTAGTGTTACCCCAAGATATTTTATGTGATTTATGACTATTGTTAAAGGTGATGTTTCTCTGATTTCCCTCTCAGCTTCTTTATCCTTTGTGTATAAGAGGGCTACTGATTTTTTTGAGTTGATCTTGTATCCTGCAACATCAGTGAAGGTATTTATCAGCTGTAGGTGTTCTCTGGTAGAGTCCCTGTGTTTCTTTACATTGGGTGACATTTAATGGCTACTTTTATTTCATTAGTTGTTGTTTTCATGGGTGTAGTTAAGTCATGGGTTGGAGTTTTCCATTTAGTACCTTCTGTAGACCTGGGTTTGTGGAGAGATAATTTTTAAATTTTACTTCGTCATATGATATCTCATTTTCTCCACCTATGATCTGTAAAAATTTTGCTGGATACTTCGTTTTCTGATCCAATTTATTTGTAGTTCTACATACTTCTTTTATCTTTATAGACATACCCTATTTTAGGTTAGGAAATTTTTCTTTTTTGAATTTGTTAAATATATTTTCTGGGGTTTTGAGCTGGCATTCTACTTCTTTTGTTCCTTTTTTTCTTAGTTTTGATATTTTGAAAATGTCCCAAATTTCCTGGATTCTTTATGTTAGGGCTTTATTAGATTTATCGATTCCTTGACCACTAGATCTATTTCTTCTATATCTTCAATTCCTGAGATTCTGTTTTCCATCTATTTATATTTTGTTGGTGATACTTGTATCTGCAGTTCTTTTTTATTTCCCCAGATTTTCAAATTTCCAAGATTCCTTCAATTTGTGTTTTCTTATTTCTCTTATTTAAATTTCCATGTCTTGAATCATTTTTTCAATTGTCTGTTTACTCTTGGCTTTCTTTACAGTCTTTAAAAATTTTATTCATTTCCTCAAATTTTTGTTTTCTTTTTCTCATTTTCTTTAAGGGATTTTTTTTTTAATTTCCTTTATAAGGATCTGTATCATCTCCATAAAGTGGTTTTTAGTTTCATATTTTTGTGATTTACCTGCACTAGAATATTTAGGTCTTCCTGTCATAGGACAGCCAGGCTCCAGTGTTGCCATATTACCATGATTGTTGTTGATTTTATTCTAATACTGGCATGTAGGCATCTGGATTTGGATTGATAACAGGTCTAGGTGCAGATATCTGAGTTTGTCTTCGTTTGGTGGGTGTTTAATTAATTGGATTTTTACTTCTTTTTGTCTTCTGATCTTTAAGGCCTGAATTTCTAGAGTATGGTGTTACCTCTGATCTAGTAGGGAGTCTTTATGAAAGTTGAGAGCTGGTCTTCTTATGGATAGTTTTGGCTTTGGTACAACAGGGAAGGGGATCTCTGTGTTACTAACTGTTATGGCCTCCACCTGAGCAACAGAGTTCCCCCGGGTTTGGAGACAGTACTTTGGTCTCTGGGCTGTTGATGACATAGTAGGTGTGGTGGGTGAAAATGGGTCTTTAAGAACAGTGATTCTGTAAATTCCTCTGGATTTTTATTCTGGTTACCATATTGTTTATTTTCACTTACATTTTATTGTTGATGATTTCCATATATCTGTGAGATTTTTTTTCTCCTAATAGGCATTCTTATTTTTTCCATTAACTAATCTACATATCTAGTTTCCTAAGTTAAAAGTATTCTGTGGTCTGAAAAAGCCAGGTATTTTCTTGTTGTTGCTATTGTTTACTGATATCAGCTCTAGGTATTTTCTTCTATGACATATTTTGGATATCATTCAAGAAGAAACAAATGAAAAACAATTTATTTTCAAATTTTCTATTATCATTGGTATCACCAGAGTCCATTGTGTGCTTCTGGCAGTGAAAATATAAAGAACTGCTCAGTACTGAAAATGCCTGCTTAGCTTATTTAGTACTATTCTAGACCTTGCACTAGGTATCAATTCATCTGCATCTTCCTTTATATCTTTTACTATATCATTCATTAAAAAATCATGTTATTAAACATTGTTATCTAAATTTTATGTAAATCCTTAGCAAATTATTTGAAACCCAGTTGGCAGGTATGGGGATCCCTAGTTTAAAACTATGTGGAAATAACCCTCAGGATGATACTTATATTTAACATAGGCAGACATCTTATGTGATTGCTTTTAACCTGTGAGATTAGTGTAGGAGTTCCTCCAGTTTATGTATTGCTTTCATTGGTTAAGTAATAAAGAAACTGCTTGGCCTGATAGAGCAGAACATAGGGAGGCGGAGAAGATAGAACTGAATGCTGGGAGGAAGAAAAGCAGAGTGATAGAGCCGCCATGGAGATGCCAGGTCAGAAATGCTAAATCATTCCCAGTAAGCCACGACCTCGTGGTGAACACAAATTAACAGAAATGGGTTAACTTAAGATGTAAGAATTAGCCAATAAGAAGTTAGAACTAATGGGCCAGGTAGTTTTTAAATGAATGCAGTTTCTGTGTGATGATTTGGGGTGTAATCCAATCAGGTGGCCGGGACCAAAAGCAGTCCCTCCCTTCATAAACATGGGATAGGATTCTAAGTGTGGGAAGAAAAGAAATAAAACACATACAAATATAATTTCAGAAGTACTGTATTGAATGTGAGAGTATAAAGAACAGTGTAATTTTTTATGTCTCTTGGAGCCAAGAATGAAGTAAACAAGAGAACTGAGAGGATCAAGGAACACAAGTGAAAAAGTTATCAAGTAGCACCAAGCTCTTTATCATTTGAGTAAACCATTTTTTTAATTTATAATGTATGGATATATTTAATATAAAATGTGACAGAATACCAATTGGAATCCTGGTATTCATGATGTAATAAATGATATAATTTTAATTTATTATTTAATGAAGTATTACCCAACAATAAAGAACACAAAAAGTTAGAAAGAGTATGACTGAAGTTATATGAAGGCTCATCTACTCACATGTTTGTTGACTGAGACTTTCATGAAACTCTTCCACTATGATCTTGTCTTGTGACTGTTTTCTCCACCACTCTTTCTGTTTTTCAATGATCTATATTTAGAATGTAGCATAGAAAATGCCATATGTTATTATTTCAGGCATTCACAACTCACTCCTAGTTCAATGGAATCAGGAAATCAAACTAAATACTTTACAACTTATGTGAGAACTCAGGAGAATTATGTGAGGTAGGAAACATTGCTGTGATTTTTTTAAAAGTAAAAACTGCCAATGTAATACATTTCAATATATATGGATGAAAATTCAATGAATCACATAAAACATTTTAAAGATTTTCTTTTTTTATTTTAAGAAAATAAAGGTAAACTAAAAATGCCCTTTCTTAAGTTTATAGATTAATTCTCAGAATGTAAGAACATTATGAATTTATTTAAGATTTTAAAATGCAATCTTTTCCAAAAAGACATTTCTGTACAAAATTATATACATATATTTTGTTTCAAATGATATAGTTCAAATTTATATTTTAAATATGATGTTTTTATTTAGCAGTAAGCTTACAGATGAAATAATGATTACAATTAACTAGGTATTTATTAAACAAGCTCCTTTTGGTTCTTACTACATAATTCTGCCCCAATTCATTAAAATATGTAAGTGCTATGTTTTTGAATTATTGCATGATTGTATTCTTCAACATGGAATTATAAAACACTCAAAACTTCAGCAATAAAGGTGATTAGCTTCTCAGTATAGTTTTAATATGCTTTCAAAATTCATTCATTGCAATTTCTGCTTTTCTGAGTGATAAATAATTAGAACCATTGTGTACTTTGAATATTATTTGGTTGAAATAATAACTTAAACAAAATATATTTTAGTAGTGTTCTTTATACTTCATATTTCTACAATAATTGTTTATTCTTCACAGGAATCTAGATAATCCTATGCTCCTACATTATTTTACTGATGCAAAAGTTTTCATATTCCTAATAATAAGTGCTACTATCCAAATATGTGAATAATCATTTTATTTTATGGTTGTTTGTAATACTAATATTCCCCATAGTCTCAGATTTTAGAATACTTGGTGCCCAGTTAGTGGTACTTTATTGATAGGACTAATGGTGGATGGGCTCTTAGATTAAAAATTTCACATTACTTCTTATTCTTTCTCTGCTTTGTTCTTGTACTTCAAGTTGTGGACACAAATTTTATTTTTTGACTGTTTTTATTGATTTTATTGAGGTATAAATTTTTATCTGCTCATCTTCCTACCTCTTCTCTCACCTTCTAAACTCTCTCATGGTCCACATGCTCCCAATTTACTCAGGAGATCTTGTCTTTTTCTACTTCCCATGTAGATTAGAAAAATATATGTCTCTCTTAGGGTCCTCATTATTGTCTATGTTCTCTAGGATTGTGAATTGTAGGCTGGTTTTCTTTGCTTTATGTATAAAAGCTGCTTATGAGAGAGTAAATATGATATTTTTCTTTCTGGGTCTGAGTTACCTCACTCAATATGTTGCTTCTAGATCAATCCATTTTCTGGCAATCTCAAGATGTCATTTTTTCTGCTGTGTAGTATTGCATTGTGTAAATTTCCCATATTTTCCTTATCCATTCTTTGGTCAAGGGGCATTTAGGTTGTTTCCAGGTTCTGACTATGACAAATAATGCTGCCATGAACATAATTGAGGAAATGTCCTTGTGATATGATTGAGCATTATTTGAGTATATACCCAAAAGTGATATTTCTAGGTCTTGAGGTAGGTTGTTTCCTAATATTCTGAAAAATTACATACTGATATTGAAAGGGGATGTGCCAGCTTGCACTCCCACCAGCAATGCAGAAGTTTTCCTGTTACCCCACATCCTATCCAACATAAGTTGTCATCAGTGTTTTTGATCTTGACCATTCTTAGAGTTGTAAGATGGAATCTCAGAGTTGTTTTGATTTGCCTTTCTCTAATGGCTAATCATGTTGAATATTTCCTTAAGTGTCCTTCAGCCATTTTAGATTCCTCTTTTGAGAGTTCTCTGTTTGTGTCTATACCCCATTTTTTTGTTGGATTATTTGTTCTTTTGATGACCAATTTCTTGAGTTTTGGGTATATGTTGGAGATTAGCCCTCTTTCTGATATGGGGTTGGTGAAGATCTTTTACCATTTGGTATGCTGATTTTGTCTTATTGACTGTGCCTTTTTCTGTACAGAAGCTTCTTGGTTTCAGGAGGTCCCATTTATTAATGGTTTCTCTCAGTGTCTGAGCTACTGGGGTTACATTTATGAAGTGGTCTCTGGTGCCACTGTGTTAAATTGTACTTCCCACTTTCTCTTCTATGAGGTTCAGTGTGGCTGGCTTGATGTGGAGGTCTTTTATCCATTTGGACTTTAGTTTTGTGCATGATGATAGATATGGATCTATTTTCACTTTCATTCTCCTAAATGTTTATATCCAGTTATACCAGCACCATTTTTTAACTATGCTATCTTTTTTTCCAGTTTATATTTTTTGCTTATTTGTCAAAAATCAGGTGGTCAAAGGTGTGTCGGTTAATATTTGGGTCTTTGATTCAATTCCATTGGTCCTCATGTCTGTTTTTATGTCAATACCAGGATCTTCTCAGTACTGTAGCTCTGTAATAGAGTTTGAAGTCAGGGGTTCTGATGCCTTCAGAAGTTCTTTTATTATATAGGATTTTTTGGCTATCCTGGGCTTTTTGCTTTTTCATATGAAGTTGAGTACTGTTCTTTTGAGGTCTGTGAAGAATTTTGCTGGGATTTTGATGGGCATTGCATTGAATCTGTACATTGCTTTTGGTAAGATTGCCATTTTCACTGTGTTAATTGTACCTACCCAAGTCCATAGGAGATCTTTCCACTTTCTGGTGTCTTCTTCAATTTCTTTCCACAAAGATTTAAAGTTCTTGTCATACAAGACTTCCACTTTTTTGCTAGAGTTACTCAGAGACATTTTATGCAATTTGTGTCTATTGCAAACAGTGATATTTCTCTGATTTCTTTCTCATCCCATCTATCTTCTGTGTAAAGGAGGGCTAATGAATTGTTTAGGCAAAAATTCTAATAAGAAATAGGAAACATATATTCTTGCAGACTTCTATAAATGATCAAAGACCAAGGCTAAGAGTGCATAAAAATGGTATTGTAATTGTTGGTTTGATAGACACAGGTGTGGATGTGAGTATCATTACTCCAGAATCTTGGCATCCAAATTGACCTCTTCAAGGGGCAGATGTCCAATTATTAGGAATTGGAGCCATATTTAAAGTTAAACAAAGCAAGAGATGTGTTGATTGCATTTGGCCATAAGGTCAAAGAAGGAAGGTGAGGCCATTTGTGGCTAACATTGCAGTAAATTTATAGAGTCATAACCTGCTGCAGCAATGGAATATCCAGATTAACATTCATGTGGTCCCAGGAACTCATAATTCTGGGAAGCATATTATAAGGTTCTATACACAAAGGTCACGAGCCATTCAGGCTGTACAAGAATATAAAGCAACTAGCAATCTTTTAGAGGTACCAACAGCCCTACCTTTAAAATGGTTAACTGAGAAACCAGTAGGATTTTAGCAGTGGCCTCTAGCTGAAGAAAAATTGCAGGCTTTAAAACAGCTGGTACAAGAGCAACTAGATGCTTGCCATACTGAAGAATCAACCAGCCCTTGGAATTCTCCTATATTTGCTGTTAAAAAGAAATCTGGAAATGGAGTATGGTGACAGATCTAAGAGCTATCAGTAACATAATCCAAACAATGGGCCTTCTACAATCTGTTCCTCTGCATTCTCTATTACCAAATGGATGGCCTCTTATTGTTACTGATTTAAAAGATCGTTTCTTCACTATACCTTTACAAGAAAAGGATAGAGAAAATTTCTCAGTGCCTACTTATAATAATTCTCAGTCTACTAGGAGATATAAATGGACTGTTTTCCAACAAGGAGTACTCAATAGCTCCATTTTGGCCCAATACTTTGGAAGTAAGCCATGGGAAATAATATGTAAGCAATTTCCTAAGTCTATAATTTACCAAAACATGGATGACTTTCTGCTCTCTGGTTCAAACATAGATATTTTAGAAAGAATATTTGAAGAAGTAAAGAAAGTTTTGCCAAAATGGGGATTGTAAATTGTTCCTGAAAAAATACAGAGAGAATTTTTTGGTAATTGAATTCTGTCAATTACCTAGGTTACAGAATAGGTTTACAGAAAATTAAAACACAAAAGGCACAAACTAGGAGAGACTGGTTGTGGACTCTGAATGTCTTTCAAAGGTTGTTAGGAGACATTTCCAGTCTATGACTGGCTGAAGGGATAAAACCTGATCTAATAATTCATTTAAATGAAACCTAATTTGGTGATAAAGGACTTGAATAGTCACAGAGAATTAACAGCTGAAGCAAAAAGGAATTGACAGTTGTTAAGGATAAATTACAGGAGGCACATGTGGATAGGGTGAATCCCAATCTTAATTGTATTCTAGTCACATTGCCTTCCAGAATTTCTCCTACAAGAATTTTAACGCAAAGAGATGATATTATCTTAGAATGGAACTTTTTACCACATAAACCAAGTAAAAAATTAAAAACTTATATGGAAAAAGTCTTTGAATTAATTATAAAAGGTAAATTGAGACTTTGTCATTTAGCAGGTATAGACCCAACAGAGACTGTAGTGCCTTTTACTACTGATGAAATAAAAAAAGTTATGGGAAGACAATGAACCATGGCAAAGAGATTGTGCTAAATTTTTGGGAGAAATTAATAGCAATTATCCCAAAAGCAATAAACTTAACCTTATAAAAAGAACTTCTTGGAATCTTCCCCAAATTGTATGTGATGCTCCAATAACTGGAGCCAATACATTTTATACTGATGTAAATAAATCAGAGAATGTAGGTTACAAATCAAAAGAGTTATGTAAGGTAGAACAAAGCCCTTATAATTCTGTCCAAGTGGCACAATTATATGCTATTATCATGGTCCTAAGGGATTTTAAAGAAACTCTTAATATAGTTACTGATTCTCAATATGCAGAAAGAGTTGTCTTGCATATTGAAACTGCTGAATCTATATCAGATGATATGGAATTGACTTTATTATTCATCCTGGTGCAAGACATAATCAGGAATAGGCATTGTATTATATATATAACCTACATCCAATCCCATATGGGTCTAACAGGTCCTCTAGTACAAGGTAATGCAGACATTGATCAATTATTGGAATCATGTCGCAGACCTCAAAATTTCAAAGAAAATGCCATGTCAATATCAAAGGTTTAAAGAGACAGTTTTCTATTACATGGCAAGAAGCTAGGGAGATTATATAGTGATATCCTACTTGCTCTTTCTATAACCAAACAGTGCTACCTGCAGAGACTAACCAAAGGAATGAAAACTGGCAGAGAGATGTGTTCTACTTTTCAGAATTTGGAAAATTATAATATGTATACTGCTATGGACAGTGTTTTGTACCCTGTCAATTATATTTTTAAAAACTATGATTGGCCTGTAGCCATGCAGGGAGTATAGGCATGATAACCAGACAGGAAGTAGAAGTGGGTAAATTAGAACAGGGGAATTTTGGGAAGAAGGAAGTCTTAGTTTGTAGTTGGGACCCAGCCAAAGAAGAAACAAGATGTGACTGCCTCACTGAAAATGGTATCAAGCCATGTGGCTAACATAGACAAGAATAATGGGCTAATGTAAATTTCTAACTAATGTAGAACTATGTGTGATTCTTTGGGACTTAATGACTGCAGGAACCAGGCAGGACAGAAACTCAGACAACAAAGGATGCCCATATGGACAACTGCATCAACATAATTCCTGAGTGACCTTAGAAAGTAATTCCAGACAAAAAAGAATAGAGTTAAGCACAGCTTATTGATAGCAGCATTTTCTCAGGTGGGCTCTGTTTGCAAATTTGTCTCATTTAAGAGAAGCTTCCTGACTCAGATTTAGCTGTAAAATCTTGCAGCTCTTTTAAGGGGCCCTGCCACAAAACACTTTAAAGGTGTTGATGAGAAGCTGATCACATGCTTTTTGGTTTTCAGACATAGCAGGAAAAAAGTCATACTGTTTTAAAATGCCAACTTTCTGGACTGTCCTGCCAGCACAAACTCTGACTCTTTCAGGCAGGCAGTATGGCTACAGAGCATTTGAGTGTGGTTTGTGAGCCAACTGCTGCAGCTTGCTTACTGGCAGGTACCTTGAAATGCCAGAGAGTTGTAGCAATAAACATGGCTACAGCCAGAACCTTCCCCATGAGGCTGGAATCTCAAAATTTAAAGAATGGGTTGCATCCAGCCATCAAAGACATGGCTTTAATCTTAGCCATATTGCCTAGCAAATAAAGGACTCATGTGTTCAGAAAAAGAGAGATAAACAGTAAAGAGAGATTCAAAGATGAAGAAAATCTCTAAATGGTTTATAGTGTGTTAAAAATATATGTAGGCTTTGGAGAGAAAAGAGAAAGGTTAAAGTCCTTAAAATTAAAAAGAGAGTCATTGGGTGTGGTGGCACACACCTTTAATCCCAATACTTGGAAGATTGAGACAGGCAGAGGTCTGTGAGTTGAAGTTGTGGTGGCACATGCCTTTAATCCCAACACTTGGGAGGCAGAGGCTGACAGATCTCTGTGATTTTTAGGTGTGGTGGTACATACCATTAATCCCAGCACTTAGGAGCAGAGGAAGGCAGATCTCTGTAACTTAAAGGACAGCCTGGTCTACTGAGGAAGTTCTAGGACAGCCAAAGATACAGAGAGAACCTGTCTCAAAAACCCAAAAATTAAAAGAAAAATTAAAGAAACAGAATTTAAAGTAAAGCCATGTAAAAATGGAAAATACAGAGAGTCTGGATATTGTATATTATTATGTTGTCTATGAATTGCTTGATAGCTGAGGAAGGAGCAACAGCTGCTAAAAAGCCATTTAAATATAAATGATACTGGATTAATTTAAAGAATATTTTATAAATGCCTTGCCTTCAAATTTGAAGTCAAAAGATATGTTACTTTGGAGAAGTAGTTTTGCTTTTGTTTCCAAAGAAAATGAGAGGCTATGGATTCATTCTGAGTTAAGAAAAATCAGGTTTGATCAAGGAAGACTACCTGAGAAATCTCCAATAGGAGCAGATGGCCCAGATGTCTGAGTTCTACATCCAGAACAGATTCAAGACTGCTGCCTGAGATGATTAAACCACACAGGATACTCCAGTTATGACTTGCTGATAACTATAAATTTTCTTTAGGTCCCCATAAGATTATTATTGCCCAAACCAGACAGAAATAGTCTGCAAAACTATGCCCACATTGTCAAAAAATGGACTATGGATATTTTCCTTTGTTTAGAATGTTGTTTTCAAGTTGTTATTGATAATGATCAGAAGAGAAGCTAAACAATGATATTATATTCAGAGTTCTTGTCCCTTAAAAAAAAGTGGGGGGAAGTGCTGTGGGACAATGGTTTCTACCCTGTCAATTGTATTTTAATAAAATGATGATTAGCCAGTAGCCAGGCAGGAAGTATAGGCATGATAACCAGAAAGGAAAGAGAGGCATGTCAATGAGAACAGGAGAATTTTGGGAAGAAGGAAGTACTAGTCTGCAGTTGTGACCCAGCCACAGAAGAAACAAGATGTGACCACCTTGCTAAATAAGGTACCAAGAGACGGGGCTAACATAGGCAAGAATAATGGACTAATATAAGTTAATAAGAAGTCTAAGCTACTAGGCCAATCAGTTTATGATTAATGTAGACCTCTGTGTGATTTCTCTGGGACTTAATGACTGTGGAAACTAGGCAGGACGGAAAACTCAGTCAACAGTACACCACACTATTGACACTTATTCAGGATTTCAGTGGGCAACTGATTTAAGCTCAGAAAAGGCTGATTCAGTAATTACACATTTATTAGAATTTATGGCCATCATGGTATACTTGCACAAATAACGACCAATAGTAGTCCAGCATATGTCTCTAAGAACATAAAACAGTTTTTTGCTTATTATAATTTTAAGCATATTCTAGGTATACCACATAATCCTACAGGTCAGGCAGTTATAGAAAGGTCAAATTGAACTATAAAGGATATGTTAAACAGACAGAAAGAGGTAGAAAAAACACCCAGAAATAGATTACATAATGCTTTATTAACCTTGAATTTTCTTTGAAAAAAAATGGTAAAGTTAGATGGGATAATATATTAGTGTGAGCTTACTCACAGTAATAATAATGGTGATTAATAGAGTGAATACTTGTGAGCTATTATTTATAAGTAATTTACATTGGTATAGATTCTTGTATATTGATACAAACTTAAATTATATTGAATATGTTCCTATTTTCATCTACCATATTTGTATACCTAGGCAATGTTATTTTTTCATATTGTATGCCTGTGTGCTTCTACCTCTGCTTAAAGCATTTTTGTATATTGATACAATTTTAGGACATATTTATCATATTGCAGTGTATATTTCTTCCTCTGATCAAGATACTTATATATTGTTTATATTTAGAGGTCATTGTCCTCATTTGTGGCAATTTGTTTATTGTATAATATTCTGAAATGAAGTCTTAGCCTTTAGGTTATATAGGTATTAAGAATTATAGATCAATAGTCGTCTATGTTTGTCTTACTTATAGTTAGACTAATCAGGTTCTTTAGATACATAGAGATTGTATTCTGCATAGATAAGTATTCTTCAACCACTTCAAAGAGCAGTAGAACATGTTATTTAAATAACTTAAGGTTCTGTTGAAGTGAGACACAATTGTTCCTGGCAGCACTGATCTTTTCCCGAGTGAATGTTGAGCACTGAAGACACACCACTTGAAGCTTGTTTTCTTCTTGGCAAAACTGGACTTTGTGCAAGGAACTTCCCATGCTGCAACCACTGACAAGGTACATAGTATCCAGAAATGGATAAGCAGGACATAAGAAAAAAAACTGTCAAATCTTGCCAAGACAATGTAAGACAGTTTTAAAAGCCTTTCTGCCTCTGAAAATGGTCTGTCATTTATTCTATGCCTTGGCCAAAGCTGGTTGCTCTGACACTGCAAATGAGAGTTTCGGTGATTGTCAAGGTAGCCAGTTGTCTCTGTCATTTATTGTACATTTTGGAAGTTGCTTGATTATACTTCCTGCATACTCAAATAATATTATATCCCTTCTCAGATCTTCAATGGCATTGAAGACTAGATAGTTGTAGTTACTTTCCTCTCATTACTTGGCCAAGTTATTTATCATACAAGATTAAACTCATTAGGATAGGGTAATTGTTGATTATATTTGTTCTTATTGTATATAATTTTTATTAGGCTTATAACTCTCTTATTTAACTAAAAAGGGAGGTGTTGTAGGAAATTATAGGGCAATAGCCTTTAAGTTAATCACCCACTGGGGCATGTCCTCTTATACTATTTATGCCTATATAAAGCAAGTGTCTATCCTCTTTAAAAGCTGTGTTATTCGGTTTATGTTCTTTGTTCCAGCAGAGGATTCTAATTTGTGAGTCTTCCCCTAAATAAATGACCACCTATTTTTCTAGGTTCTGAGCTAGTATGGGATTTCTTTTAAGTGTCTTTCTTTATATAAGGTAGTTATCATTTAAATAATAAGTACTAAATATATATAAGCAAATAATAGAATATTTATTTTGGATGTCTGGATTACATCACTCAGCATTCTTTTTATAGTTGTATTTCTTTGCCTGTAAATTTCATGATGTCTTTGTATTTTTACAGTTGATTAATACTATATTGCGTTAATCTGCCACATTTTCTTTATCCATTCATTGGTTGAGGGGCATCTAGGTTCTTTCCTGATTCTGTGTATTACAAATAATGCTGCTATAAACATAATTGAACAAGCCCTTTTTTAGTATGATTGAGCATCTTTGGGTTAATGCCCAAGAGTGGTATTGCTGGATTTTTAGGTAAGTTGATTGCCAATTTTCTGCGAAACTGCCATACTGATTTTCAAATTGGTTATACAAGTTTGCATTTTGACTAGCAATGGATAAGTGTTCCCCTTATTTCACATTCTGGCAAATATAAGCTATCATTAGTGATTTTGGTCTTAGCCATTCTGACCGGTATAAGATGGAATCTCAAAGTAGTTTTGATTTGCATTTCCCTCATAGTCAATTATGTTAAACATTTCTTTAAAAGTTTCTCAGTCAATCAAGACTACTCTGTTGAGGAATCTGTTTATATCTGTACCCCATTTTAAATTATATTTTTGGGTTTGATTTCTAGTTCCTTGAATTCTTTATACATTATGAATATTATCTTTCTATTAGATTGGGAAGTTGACAAATACTTTTACCAATCTGTAGTCTGCCATTTTCTTCTCTTGAAGGTGTCCTTTGCATTACAGCATTTCATTTTCAGGAAGTCATGCTAAGTAATTTTTTTATCTTAGTGTCTGTCCTATTTGTGTTCTATTCAGGAAGTTCTTTTCCCTTGCCAATGTATTCAAGGCTGTTCTACACTTTCTCTTCTATCAGGTCCTATGTCTGGTTTTATTTTGAAATCTTTGATCAACTTGGACTTGAGTCTTTTTTGGAGTGATAAATATGGTTGGATTAGTAGTTTTCTACATAAAGCCATTCATTTAGACCATTACGATTTGTTGGAGAAGCTTACTTTTTTTCCATTATGTATTTCTTCCTTCCTTATAAAAATATCAGGTGTCCATGGATGTATGGATTTATGTTTGGGTCTTCTACTTGATTACATTGATCAACATATATGATATTATGCCAATACCACATGGTTTTTATTACCATAGCTTTGTAGTAGAGCTTGGATTTAGGGGTGGTGATACCTCTGGAAATTCTTTTATTGTTCACTATTGTTTGGTCTAGCCTGAGATTTTGTTTTTCTATATTGAATTGAGCATTGTCTCTTCAAATAATTTTTCTGTGGATTTCATTCAATCTGAAGATTTCTTTAGTAGTATAACCATTTTCACTATGTTAACTCTTCTGCTCAATGTGGGAGATGGTTCCATCTTCTGATAATATTCTTTAATTTTTACCTTTAAAGGCTTGATCTTTTGTACAAGTCATTCACTTGCTTGGCTTGGGTAACTCCAAGATATCTAAAATATCTGAGTCTATTGTGAAGAATGTTGCTTTTATTTGTCATGGGTATATAAGAGAACTACTAATTTTTTTTAAGTTAACATTGTATCCAGCCATATTGCTAAATGATTTTATCAGCTGTAAGAGTTCCATAGTAAAAATTTGGGGATTGTAAATGTATAATATTATATCTTCTTCAATAATTATAGTTTGACGTCTTTCTTCCTAATTTCTAATCATTTGATCTTCTGTTTTCTTACTGCTCTAGTTAGAAATTCAAGAACTATATTGAATAGATATGGATAGAGTAGAGAGGAGACAGCCTTGTCTTGTTCCTGAATTTTAATAATATTGATTTGAGTTTCTCTGCATATGATATGATGTTTTCTATAGATTTGATAGAAATTGCCTTTATTATATTAAGTTGCAATCATTATAACCCTAATCTCCTCAAGATTTTAGCATGAAGGGGTGCTGGATTTTTCCAAAGGCTATTATAGTTTGTAATGAGATAAAGGTGTGTATAATTTTACTTCACTTTGTTTATACGGTGAGTTAGGCTAAATGAGTTTCATATTTTTAACTATTGATGCATCATTGCGAATAAGTCTGCATGATGATGGCTGATGGCCTTTTTGATATGTTCCTGAATAGAGGTTGCATGTATTTTCTTGATCATTTTTGCACCTATGTTCACATGGGAAATTGGTCTGTAATTATCTTTTTTGTTGAATCTGTTAGGTTTTGGTACTAGGGTGATTGTGAAACCATAAAAAATTTGGAAATATTCCTTCTGTTTCTATTTTATCTAATAAATTGAGGAGTTTTGATACTAACTCTTCTTTGAAACTCTGGTAGAATTCTGTGCTAAAACTTTTTGATCCTGGACTTTTTGTTGTTGTTGTTGGGAGATTTTAATGACTGCTTCTACTTCCCTATGGATTATAGGTTTACTTTAGTTGTTTATCTTATCTTGATTTAAATTTGGCAAGTGGTATTTATCAAGAAAATTATCGATTTCTTTTATATTTTTCTAACTTTGTGAAGTACAGATTTTTATATAATGACCTAATGATTGTTTGATTTTCCTTACTCTGTTGTTATGCCCTTTTATTATGTTAATTTGGATATAGTAGTGTACAGCTTTAGAAAAATTCTTTCACATGTGGAATAGCCCATTCCTAAAATGTCTTGAGACCAGATTCATTTCAGATTTTGACATTTATTCTAAAATATTTCTACAAGTATATGATGTTCAATATGAGCTCAAATATGAAAATCAAATTTATTATATATGTTTGCATATACAATATTTCATTATATTTCAGATTTTGTGTTTTCGTAGTTTGCATTAAGACTTACAATTCAATAATATTTATCCTATATGTTAGTTGACATCTTCTATGTCATCATTCAGTAAATAATATTACAACAGGAAATTATAAGTAAGATTATCTTTGTATTGGTTCCTCTAAATATTTGCTCTTATGATTTGGAATTTTTAAGCAAAATTCATTTTTTTTGGCATTTGAAAATACATGTTTTAATGGGGCCACTTGTTGGTTGCTGGCTGCTCTTCCCCAAAATAATCACACAAAACTATATTATTTAAATCACTGATTGGTGCATTATCTATAGCTTCTTATTACCTAACTCTTACATCTTAATTTAACCCATTTTTAGTAATCTCTGTATCACCATGAGGGTGTGGCTTACTAGGTAATGTTCCCAGCATTTGTCCCCAGCGGGACTACATGGCTTCTCCTGACAGGGCCCTTCTTTCTCCCTGGATTCAGTTCAGTTTTTCCCACATAGCTAAATTCTGCTTGCTATAGGGTCAAGCCAGCTTTCTTTATTTATCAACAGTAATCACAGCATACAGAGGGGATTCCCACATCACCTCAACTTTTCTGTTTAAATAAAAATGAAGGTTTTAAATTTAACATAGTACAATTACATATAATAACAAAACAGGTATTAAGCAAAAATTATAGTTACAATATTTATATCTATTTTATCATAAATAATAACTAAGGAAAACTGTATCTAATTTCTTTTATTTGTTTGTTTTATTTTTATTGATCCCTACATTTTTCTCTGCTCCTTGCCCTGCCTCTCCCCTCCCCTTCAACCCTCCCCCAAGGTCCCCATGCTCCGAATTTACTCAGGAGACATATTTTTTTACTTCCCACGTAGATTAATTCTATGTGTGTCTCTCTTAGGGTCCTCATTGTTGTCTAAGTTCTCTGGGATTGTGATTTGTTGGCTGGTTTTCTTTGATTTATGTTTAAATACCACCTATGAGCGAGTACATGTGATAATTGTCTTTCTGTGTCTGGGTTACCTCACTCAAAATGATGTTTTCTAGCTCCATTCATTTTCCTGCAAAATTCAAGATGTCATTATTTTTTTCTGTTGCATAGTACTCCATTGTGTAAATGTATCACATTTTCCTTACCATTTCTTTGGTCGAGGGGCATTTAGGTTGTTTCCAGGTTCTGGCTATGACAAACAATACTGCTATTAACATAGTTGAACACATGTCCTTGTGGTATGATTGAGCATCCTTTGGACATATACCCAAAAGTACTATTACTGGGTCTTGAGGGAGATTGTTTCCTAATTTTCTGAGAAATCACTACACTGACATTGAAAGGGCCTGGACCAGCTTACATTCCCACCAGCAATGCAGAAGTGTTCCCTTTACCTCACAACCTCTCCAGCAAAAGTTATCATCCATGTTTTTTATCTTGGCCAGATGTAAGTTGGAATCTCAGAGTTGTGTTGATTTGCATTTCTGTGATGACAAAGAATGTTGAACATTTCTTTAAGTGTCTTTTGGCCATTTTAGATTCCTCTTTTAGGATTCTATTTAGGTCTGTACTCCATTTTTTTTATTGGATTATTTGTTCTTTTGATGACCAATTTCTTGAGTTCTTTGTATATTTTGGAGATCAGATCTCTGTCTGATGTGAGGTTAGTGAAGATCTTCTCCCATTCTGTAGGCTGTCTTTTTGCCATACGTCAACTCCATCAAAGACTCCAGAATGATATACTATCTAAGTAAACAGGAAGTGCTTTGTAAACAACTTCCAAATCTCTAGAATTAACAGAGACATCTTGTTCCCTAGACAGTCACCAAAGTTCTTCTGTACCACTGGGGCATCCACCTCCAGCCTACTGGCCCATAGTATCTGGCAGAATTTTCTATGAAGCAGGAAATTTCAAAGACATATTTGGCTGTATTGGCAGTTTGTCAGTCACTTTCTTCTGTGTCCTGCAGAATGTCTAGCAGACTCTCTAATGAAGCAGGAACCCCGAAGGATCATCTCATCTTTAGGCAAGTTCACCAGTCATTTCTCTGTGAGTCCTGGATATCCAGTTCATCAAGCAGTCCAGGCAGGAGCAGTTTCGTGCTCAAATGGCTAACCGCTTTGATGCCCATCTTCCTCTTGAAGTAATTGGTGTTGTCAGGAGCAGGTTTGAATCATTTTCATGAAAATTGTCATGTCCTAAGTTCTTTAACATTTTAAATTCCATATTCTGTAGTCTTTGAAAGGTATGAAGAATCCCTACCCATCTGAAATATATCTCTGTACATCTAGAAAACCTAACAAACATGACTACAAGCTGGACTATTATAGATGACTCCCTATTAATCTATATTTCTTAATTATACAAACACAATACCTTAATAAAGAGCAGAAATATATATACAAAATATAACAAAATTAACCTTAAATATGTACCAATAAGCCAAGATCCATACCAATGCAAATCTCTATAGCATATCCACCTTTAAATATAAAGAAACACTTATGAACAATATTTGAAATTATGGGCATAGTTCTCTCCAAACTGCTTCCTGCTCTTTACTGGATTCTTTAAGCCTCCAGTTTGCCAGGCTTCTTGAGATTCAGTATTCCCCTAGTTGTGGCTAGGCCTCCTTATTTCCCTGGGAAAGGTGAGTGTGCTATTGACCCATTTCACAGCTCCACTAACATCTCTGATCAGGTTGAGAGGAGTTAACTGTAGGAAAGGAAAAGACAAACTTTTTGTAATCCTCCTCTTGAAGAGGAATTGAGAAGAATCAGTCCTTTAGATCAATTACAGTGAGGTGATACTGGGAGGGGATTTCTGGGACCCAAGGTAAGATCTGTAAGGGGCCCCTACTACTTACATTTGGCCATTAAATATCCTTAGGTCCTATAATATTCCCTAGGTCACATTAGGCTTATGTATCACAAACACAGGGCTGTCCCAGGAGCTAATTGAGGTTCTTATTCATCATAAAAGACCAGCTGTAGGCCATCCATCCCAAGGAGCCTGGGCTCAGCAGTAGCCACTAGGATGTTACAGACAACCACGGGAAGATCAGAGGATAGAAATTTAGACCTTCCCCTAACCCCTGTGATAGGTAGTGTGGTTTTGAGATCACAACATTACAGCTCCTCCTGGAGGCTGTTATATTTATTCTTTGCTCTGCCTACTGTATTCCTTCCCCCAAGTATTGCTGTTTAGCAAATTGTGCCCATTTTTGTTCTTCTTCCTTGTCCATTCTTGTCTCCCATTCCCCTGGTCACTCCAGGGAGATGCCCCTACAGGCCACTCCAGTGCTGTGAGCCCCACAGGGCAGGTCTCCATCCCACAGTGAGCCACAGGTCATGCATACCTTGAGTTCTGTGAGGCCAGACTGCTCTGTGCTCCTGCAGCCCAGACTACCCCTGGATCTGGGCCCAGCATTCCTGGGGCTCCCAAGGCCCCAGCAGGGTCCCATCTGTACCACGCTACTTTGCAAAGTCTCTGTCTGACTAGCTCCCTACTTGAGAGCCTGGTCTTGAACCCTCAAACCTGCCAGGTCTGGCCCGTATTGTTCATGGCATGCCCCAGTGCCTGGCCACTTGACAGCACCCAAAGTACTCGTGGCAGCCTCTATGCCACCCTGGAGCAGCTGCACACACTGTGACCCTTGCTTTCACAGTCTAGCCCTTCTTTCCTCTACTCTGGCAACTAGCTGGCTGCATGCATATCTGTGCAGACTGGCACTTTCTTCCTTGGATCTGGTGAATGACCCCCTACACGGGGATCATCACCTCTTGCCTTCCCCACCTGAACTCACGTTTCCCATGAGAAAAGATTCCTGGTAAGTACCCAGGAGGCCAGGGAGATAAGGGTAATAATATCCTCCCATGCCTGGATCACATTGTGGTCTGACAATTCTGGAGCGCTTAAGCACTGAGTCATTTTCTTGTGAATTTGTATTATCCATCATGGGGTTCCACTCACCTTGAAACTGCTTTGCCCTGGGACAAGCTGCCATGGTTCCTTTGCTCTGGGACCATTTGTCACACATTCTGGCAGCAGGTGCTAGGATTCTTTCTATCCCATGGACATCAAGGTACAGGCCATTAGATAATTTTGGCCCAAAACTGTTTATTGGGTGAAGTAATGTTTGAGGGGGTATTCAAGGCGACCATTCTGGGGGTCTTGGTCTATTAAACTACATTAGCCTGGAATGAATCCACAGGTTCTCATACTCTGTGGAAACAAAAGAAGAATCTCTTTTCCAAAGCAACATATCCTTAGATCCATATTATGAATTCAAGATACATTTAATATATATGTTGGCTTAGCTTAGCAGTCCCCAGAATCAAATGTCTCTCTGCAGTCAAAAAATTCAAAGAAAACAGAATAGTATACATAATCCAGACTCTCTGTGTATATTCTGTCTTTAGTTGGCTTGTTTTTAATCTATTACTTTTTAGTATTTATTTTATTATCTTTACTCCTCTAATCTATGACTGTCTGTACTCTGTCTCTTAAAAACTATGTTTTATTTTTTTAAATCATTTATTTCTTTGTATAACTCTATACTCTTCTTCTCTCTCCCAAGCCTACATACATTTATCCAACATTGTAACCCATTTAGAGGACATTTTTAAACTTGGATTTGTCTTTATTTCATAACAGTAATTATTTTCTGACCAGAACCACTTCTTAAAATGCTAAGCACTTCTTATGAACTTAAGCTGCACCATTGCTAGAGGAAATATGGCACTTCCTGCTTGCCCTGCCCAGTCCAGCATGGTAGAGCTCTTTACTGCCTCTGAGAGCCATGTACATTGCCCCATTTTTAGGCAAACAGCTGGTCTATGTTGCCATTACACAATTAAGCACATTGCTCACAAACCCCATTTAAATGCTCTATAGCCAGAGCTCCCAAAAAAGTCAGAACTCTTTGTGCTTGCAAACAGGAAGCTGCTGTTTTATAGAGAAGCCGTGTAGTTTTTACTGCACCTATCTTAAAGCAGCCTACCATTCCTCACCACTAGCCCATCTAGAAAAAAAATTTGTGGCTCTCAGAAGCTATGCTTAACTCTGTCCTTTTGTTCCTAGAATTCCTTTTTAAGCTTTCTCAGGTTTTTATGTGGATATAGTTAACCACGTTGGCACAACAATTTGTTGTAATGAGGCTGCTTGTTGGTTCCCAGCTGCTCAGCCCTGAAAAAAATCAAAGAGAAACTAAATTATTTAAATCACTGATTGGAACATTAGCTTGAGCTTCTTATGGCTTACTCTTACACCTTAATTTAATCCACTTCTAGTAATCTGTGTATGGACAAGAGACTGTGGTTTACTGGGTAAAGTTCCCAGCATCTGTCTCCAGTGGGGCTACATGGCTTCTCTTGTCTCAACCCTTCTTTCTCCCAGCCTTCAGTTTAGTATTCCCTGCTTAGCCAAGCTCTGCTTTGCTGTAAGCACAGCCAGCTTTCTTTATTCATTAATAGTACTCACAGCATACAGAGGGGAATCCCACATCATATATATGTGTGTTTAGAAGTGTACACAATTTATAATTTCATTTAGGAATCTGAAAGAGAAAATATAATGATCATTACTATGAGCAGAGGTTGGAAAAGATAAAGAAATGTAGTATGTTGCTAAAGGGTACATATTGTTAGATAGGGAATGTATCCTTTTTAACATGTTAAACAAAATATTAACTATTATAGTTATTAATAATAACATGTTTCAAATTTTCTGAGTTCCTTCTTTTTTGGCTGCATAACCTTCCTTTGTATATATGTGTACATGAGCTTTCTTACAAACCTGCAATAATGTAATATATTGTTTTATATATTCACCTGTTATACAATTGTTCTAAAACTTATTTTCTATCTAACTAAAACTTTTTATTTTTGACAACTTTCCCATTCATTCCTAATTTTGGTAAGATTATAACCTAGTACAGTCACTATATAATAAAAATTATTAAGTAATATAGGTTCAAATAAGCCCACTATGTGGGGATATACAAAAAGAATTTGAATAATTATTTTGCAGAGTTAGCTACTTTGTCATTTGTTGCACATAATGCATTTCAATAACTGTTATGAAGTGAAACAAAGTCCTCATCAACAAATGAAAATAGAAATCCATGTTTCTCAACAATTGGCACTCAGGGAACTCTAAAAACCTCCAATTTCTGATAACATGAGTAACTAGTTACATTAGTACTGACAGAATCGTGCTTGAAATTTACCACCACCTAAAAAATATTTTATGTATACATATATGATATTAAAACAAATATTCTCCTAGGATCTTGGGTTTATCACCTTTTTCTGCAATAAATATAATAAATATTTTTATTCAACTTTAGGGTTGCTCTCACTAACATGTACTCATTTAATTTTTTATATGTTATTACATTAGTTATCATATTAGGATCTATATTTACTTAGCTATATCAGAAAATGAAATTTATTTCTAATAATTTAAATACTACAGCAAATTTATATAAGCATGCATTAGAGAGTGCATTAAGTTAAATATTTAAGCAGTATAGTTTGTTTAGGAATTCCTATTATGAGAGATTTCTTGACAGATTATTTTCTATTGGGGAAATTGGTCATGGTGTCTGTATGGGCTTGGAACACATTTTTAAATGTTTGGGTTCTAAAAGCTAGAATACAAACACACACTATTAAAATGTATACTGTCCACATATTTACAGAAGATATTAGTATCAGATGCTATATTTGAGTCCTATTACTGGGACAATAGATAGGGAAATCAAGGGATGCAATTGAATATTTTTTTCATTTTTTTTCATTTTAAGTATCTACATTTGAATTAAATTTGTGTCAAACACAAACAGAAATGTTCTACCTTATCCTGTGTGTTGTGAATGGGTATGTAATATATGGTATGTGTAAAAGGAGATCATTGTAGGAGAGTAGTATTTTGATTTTGCCAATATGTGCAAATGATTTAAAATGAAACATCTCATTCACACCATACTTCAATCCAAGTAGTCCCCATTCTCTAATAAAATGCATTCCTGCTATAGCTATTCCTGAACCTGAAAGTATGTCTTTTCCAATTGTAGTTTAAAGGTTTTGTGTGGGCTCCCTGTTTCAAATTGCAGCTAAAGGTGACTGGCAAACACTCCAATAATGCTAACTCAAACCTCATATACAAACAGCATGGTTTTACAACAGAAATGAAAAATGGTAGTGCTTTGTGAAAATTAAAAATGAAGATTATTAAAAGGAAGGTGTTATAGCATAAATGTGGTTAAGACAAAGAAACACTTTCATTTGCTATAATGTTTGTTCTTCATGATATATGCACATGTAAATGATAGTTTTCCTGAAAAGGTAAAAGGTATTTTAATGTTTTTGTTGCTAGAGAATAAATTAATTCAAAAAATGACAAGGATTGCTTTTCCATTCCTATTTCCTATATGAGGCCACCTTTCTTCCTAGAATGACTAACATCAGGGCATTCATTCCTTATACATATACATCATTTGGGAAAGGATAGAATCATGCCTTACATATTGTCTTTGAATTTTATTTCTGTGACAAAATCCTATGAGCTAAAGCAAATTGAGAGTGACAGATTAATTTGGCTTGCACTTCATCATCATAGTCCACCATTGAAGGAAGCCATTGCAAGAAATCAAGGCAAGACCTGGAGAAAAGAGCTGAAACTGACTTTCTTCTCAAGACTTGTTCACCTTCTTTCTTTCTTTTATTTTTGAAAATTATGCTACAATTACAACATATCGACATCCCTCTTGGCTATCTTTGAAGCCAACAACTTTTTTCATATATGCACACATGCACACACACACATACACACAGACACGCACACACACAGACACACACACACAGACACACACACACACACACACACACACACACATATATATGTTTTCATATATGACCAGTTGGTGTAGGATAATCAATTGATGTGTTTTCTTTGGAGGCTATTTCTTCTGCTCAAAGAATCCCTTAAGTGTCTGCAGTAATTTTTGTTGGGTTGAAGTCTCATGGATTGCCCATTTTTGACTATTTTTTGTCCTTATTTCACTCATGTTTCAGGAGTCATGTTGGTGATACTTGCTTATGATATTACTGAGAGACACAATCTCATTGAAATCTACTGCTTCCTCTGGCTCATACAATCTTTCAAAACCCCTCTTCCACATTGACCCATGAGCCATAAGTACAGGAGATATAATGTAGATGTGTAAGTTGCAACTTAAATTCAAAACTTAACATTTTGATTAGTTTTGATCTGTGATAGTGTCCATCAGTTGCAAAGACAGAAAGTTTATTTGATGAGGAATGATGCCTATATTTATCTATGGGTATAAAGACAAATGTTTATAGTGCAGTTAGGCATATGCTGGTTTAGTAAATTGGCAGTTATATTTTATCCTCTACAACCCTAGATCACATTATCCCTTGGAAAATTCAAGTTCTCAACTACCATTCATGATTGTCCTCTTGTTAATTTGTTCTTAAATCTGATTTCCAGCCACATATATGTGCCAATATGTACCATTAACATTAATGTGCCATAATAGTCATGTTTGTGGTTTATAGGCATCATAACTGGGTAGGATTATTGGTGACATCCCTCCTTTGGAAGCTTGCATGGTGCCTTATAATATGATGAAAGCTAGTCCTCAGAGAGTTAACAACTTGATTGCACTGGGTCCCCCTACACCAATCATCAATGAAGGTAATACCCCATCCCAAGAATATCCCAGACAAGTATTGTGGAGATATTTTCTCAATTGAGGTTGTATCTTCCTGAGTAACTCTAGTCAAGTAAGCATTAAAATATATCCAACACACACACACCAACAGAAAAGCATAATCTCCATATAATTAGAAAGCACAATCTACCTAGTGTTCATATGGGAGATTCAAGCAGCACATATCAGCTATTCATTAAATTCTTTGTTCCCAGATGGCTTAACATTCACTACTACCCCTCCTCAGAACCCATTATATTGTAAGTCACTACTTCCTCTTATTCTGCATTTAATTAAGTTCTATATATAATCAACAATGGTCTTGACATTTACACATCTCCTTTTGCTTTTACGACTGGTCTAAAAACTATATCTTTCTCCCTATGTGTCTTTGTAGCCTACACATTTGTGAATTTACATTTTACTGCTGAATGGGAGATATTTTGGTCGAGGTTAGATACTCCAGACATTTTAACTTTTTGACCTTTGCCTACAGAGCTAAAGATTACACTTAGCTAAATCCTGATATCAGAATCTATTCAAGATTCTCTGTGTATTTTTCATCTTTACATGGCTTTATTTTAACCTCTATTTCATTTATTTTACTTTTAATTTTTGGCTTTTTGAGACAGGTTCTCTGTGTATCTTTGTCCCGGAACTCCCTCTGTAGACCAGGCTATTCTTGAACTCAGAGATCCGCCTGTCTCTGCCTCACCAGTGCTGGGATTAAAGGTGTGTGCTACCAAACCTTGAACTCACAGAGATCTGTCTGCCTCTGCCTCCCAAGCTTTGGGATTAAAGGTGCGTGATACCACACCTTGAAGTCACAGAGGTCAATCTACCTCTGCCTCCCAAGTGCTGGGATTAAAGGTGTGTACCACCACACCCAACTACTCTCTTTCTTTCTTTTTTTTTACTTTAAGAAATTTAACCTTTAGCCTGCATATATTTTTAACACACTGTAAACCATTTAGAGGTTTTCTTTATCTTTGACTCTCTCTTTACTGTATATCTCTTTTTCTGACTACACGAGTCTTTAATTTATCAAGCAGTATGTGTAGGATTAAAGCTGTGGCTTTGATGGCTGGATCCAGCCCATTTCTTAGCTTTCTGAGATTTCAGCCTCAAGGCTGAGGTACCGGCTGTATCCATGTTTACTGCCACAACTCTATGGCATTTCAAGGTCCCTGCCAGGAAGCAAGTTGCAGCATTCTGCTCACAAACCACATTCAAATGCTCCTTAGTCAGACTGCCTGCCTGAAAGAGTAATAGTTTGCCCTGGCAGGATGGCCCAGAAAGCCGGCATTTTAAAATGGTACATCTTTTTTCCTGCTACAACTGAAAACTGGAAAGCATGTGGTCGGTTTTTCATCAATACCATGTAAGTGTTTCATGGCAGGACCTCTTAAAGAGCTACAGGGTTTTGCAGGTACAGCTGAGTTAGGAAGCCTCTTTTAGATGAGAGTGCTTGCTTGCCTCTAGCAAGCAGAGCAGACCCGAGAAATTGCTGCTACCAAGAAAACATCATTTACTCTATTATTTCTCAAGTTTTATCAGGCTTTCTGTGGATGCAGTTATCCACTTGGGCGCCATTCTGTAACATGAGGGCAAGCTTGTTGGTGTTTCTGTCCTGCCCAGGTCCCACAGTCATTAGGTTCCAAAGAATCACACAGAAGGTCTGCATAAGTTATAAAACTGATTGGCCCATTAGCTCTGGCTTCTTAGCTCTTGTAGCTTATATTAACCCATTATTCTTATCTATGTTAGCCATATGGCTCAGTACCTTTTTTCATCATAGCATGTCACATCCTGCTTCTTTGGTGGTCTGGGCAGGACTCAAGAGAGAGCTTCCTGCTTCCCAGAATTCTACTATTCTCCTTGCTCTGCCTCTACTTCCTGTCTGGTTGTCCCACCTATAGATCCTTTCTAATGGCCAATCAGCATTTATTTACATCATGATTGACAGAATATAGACAATTATCCCACACCAAATATACCAATGCACAATTATTTTGCAGTGTTGCATGTTTGCAATTGTTGCATGCATATGATATAGTGTTGCTACATATATTGTTATATTTTTTTGTCAGACAGTGTTTACTCATAACTAAATGGCTAGAGATGGTATTTCATGAATGAAGATGCTTAAAAGAAATCCCACACTAGCTCAGAATTGAGAATAATAGAGGGTTAGAGGGTTATTTATTTAAGCATAGACTCACAAATCACAATCCTCTGCTGAAACAGGGAACAACAACTGAATCACACAGGAAGAAAAGTGGTTGGATGTGCGCGGTAAGTAGGCATAAATAGTATAAGAGCCCACACCCAAATTGAGGGGTAACTTAAAGGCTACTGGCAGTAGTAATTCCTACAGCACCTCCTCCGTTTGTTTAAATAAGAGAGTTCTAAGCCTAAGATAAAATTATATATAATATGAACAAATATATTAAGCAATAAACATGTGATAAATGTTTCAATAATTATCCTATCAAAATGAGTTTATGTTTTGTATAATAAATAACTTGGCCAAGTAATGAGAAGAAAGTAACTACAACTTTCTAGTCTTCAGCCCCATTGAAGATCTGAGAAGGGAAATAATATTACTTAAGTAAGCAGAAAGTATAATCAAGCAACTTCCAAAATGTACAACAAATAACAGAGAAAATTGGCTACCTTGACAAGCACCCAAAGTCTCATTTGCAACATTGAAGCAACCAACCTTGTCTATGTCTAGAGTAACTGACAGACCATTTTCAGAGGCAGGAAATTATTCAAAACTGTCTTATGCTGTCTTGGCAAAATTTAACAGTTCTGCTTATCCTTTTCCAGATACCACTCAGGAAAAGAGCAGTGCTGCCAGGAAGAATTGTGTCTCAATTCAACAGAACCTTAAGTTATTTAATGCCTTATTCAACATCTCTTTGAAGTGGTTGAAGATTACCTATCTATTCAGAATATAATCTCTATGTATCTAAAGAACCTGATTAGTCTAACTATCAGTATGACAAACATAGATGACTATTGTAATCTAAAGACTAAGACTTTAACTTAGAATATTATAAAATAAACAACTTGTAATAAATGAGGACAATGACCTCAAATGTAAACAATCATTAAACAATTGTATAATAAATGAGGATAATGATCTCAAAATGTATAAGTATCTTGATCAGAGGCAGAAATATATATTACAATATGATAAATATATAAGCAGAGATAGAAACATACATGCACACAATATGATAAAATAACTTTGCCTAGGTATATGAATATTAAAAATGAAAATAAGAACATATTCAATATAACTTAAGTTTGCATCAATATAGAGGAATCTATACCAATGCAAATAATATCTCACTAGTTATTAATATTAGTGTTGAGTAAGCTCACACTAATCTACTATCCAACCCAATCCCCCCCTTTTTAAAGATATGCCTGAGCTTACATGATTTTTCCACAACCCCCAACCCTATAACAGTTATAAGCAACCCCTAAAGGATGTCCCTAACTCTGAAGACAAACATTATTGGGAGAGGGGACATCATTTTCTAGAATTAATTCCAGCTGTCAGGGGAGTGATGTTTTTTCTATAGGATCCTGTGAAAGTAAAATGATGGTCAAGATCCAAGATTACTGTCTTGTATAATTGCAGATAGTCTCTGAGAATTCAGTAGGGTTTTTCTGAGGTTCATATTTGGAGTACTGGCCAGAACATTGTAAAAAATGTGCACCATTTCAGCTAACCAAGTTGGAACTATCTTGAGCAGCTGGTACCCAAAACAGGTCTTATAATAGCATTAACAACATCATGATGTCATATCAAACAGGAGGAGTTGTTGTTGTGGAGTGTTACATGGAGCACTGGCCCCTTGCCCCAGCCACCCTGCTGTCTTATACCCGAAATAACTACACAGAATCTGTATTAATTAAAACACTGCTTCGCCATTAGCTCTAGCTTCCTATTGGCTAACTTTCACATCTTGATTTAACCACGAGGTCATAGCTTACCAGGAAAGATTTAGCTTGTCTGACCTGGCATCTCCATGGCGACTCTCTACCTCTGCTTTCTTTCTCCCAGAATTCAGTTCTGTCTTCTCTGCCTACCTAACTTCTGCCCTATCAAAAGCGCAAGGCAATTTCTTTATTCAACCAATGAAAGCAACACATAGACAGAAGGACCTCCTACTCCATTTCCCCTTTTCTGTTTAAACAAAAGAGAAAGGCTTTCACTTTAACATCATAACTAAGGAAAACTAACACTATAACTATAAATTCTTCAACTCCATCAAAGACTCCAGAAGGATATAATATTACCTAAGTAAACAGGAAGTGCATTATAAGCAACTTCCAAAACTCTAGACAGAGATGTCTTGCAACTTGGACAGTCACCCAAAGTTATTCTGTACTGTTGGGGCATCTATCTTCAGCCTACAGGACCATAGTATCCAGCAGACTTTTCCATGAAGTCAGAAATTTCAAAGACAGTTTAGTCATTTTCTTCTGTGTCCTGCAGAATGTCTCGCAGACTCTTTCATGAAGCAGGAACCCTGAAGGACCATCTTAGCTTTAGGCAACTTCAGCAGTCATCTCTCTTTGGGTACTGCATGTCCAGTGAAGCAGTCCAGGCAAGAAGAGTTTCTTGACCAAATGGCTAACCAACTCCATAAGAAGCCTCTTCAAACCCCATCTTCCTCAGGAAGTAGCTTGGTGCTGGCAGCAGCAGACATGTCTCATTGTCATGAAAAGCCCTAAGTTATTAAAATATTTTAAATACCATATTCTGTAGTCTTTGAAAAATATGTTGAATGCCTATCCATCAGAAATGCACATCTAGAAAATCTAACTAACATGACTACAAACTTTACTATTATAGAGATTATCTATTAACCTATATTTCTTAATTATACATTACATTTTTAAATGAACTACACAATCACAATACCTTAATCAAGAGCAGAAATACATATACATATAATAAATTGACCTTAAATTTATATCAATAAATGAAAATCCATACCAATGCAAATTATTCATATCTATATCATATCCCCCTTTAAATGTAACAAAAATTTATAAACAATATTTGGGAATATGGACGTAGTGATTTCTCTCCAAACTTCTTCCTGCTGCATGGAAGTGCTGTTAATCAGATCTTTTATGGTATATCCTGTGTGTTAGGTTCATCTTAGTCAGCAGCTTTTTGAGGGTGTTTACAGCAACCTTTCGGGAGGGTGTTGTCTATCATACCATATTGCTCTAGAAGCAATCCACAGGGTCTCATCTTCTGTGAAAACAAAAGAAGATCCTCTTTTCCAAAGCATCATATCCTTAGACCCAAATTCTGAAGTCATAATACCTTTATAATATACATTCTGAAGAAAAAAAATACATTCTGGTTTAGCTTAGCAGCCCATACAATGAAAAGTCTCTCTGTACTTAACTCCTTCACAGTCAAAAAATTCAAAGAAAACACAATAATATATAGAATCAAGACTCTCTGAATTTTCCATTTTTATGTGGCTTATTTTTTTTATTTCCTTTGATCTATGATTGTCTGTACTCTGTCTCTTTAAAGACTTTACCCCCCTTTTTTTTTAAAGCATTAACTTTATTTTATGACTCTGTATACTCTATCTTTTCTCTCAAGCCTACATACATTTATATAATACTATGACCCATTTAGAGGTCTTTTATGTCTGAATCTGTCCTATTATGAATCTGTAATTCTTCACTGTCCAGGAACACTTTTGTTTTGTGCTTTTTTTTTGCTATAGATGAATCAGGAAAGTCTCTCTTAAAGCAGCTGAAGCTGTTTTAAACTCTGTATTCTTTTTGAAGCTCCCTCGAATTTTACATGGAGTCAGTTTATCACGTTGGGCAGCCAATTGTTACATGGAGTACAGGCCCTTGTTCTGGCTGCCCTACTAGCTTATACCCAAAATAACTACACAGAATCTGTATTAATAAAAACACCGCTTGGCCATTAGCTCTAGCTTCCTATTGGCTAATTCTCACATCTTGATTTAACCCATTTATATTAATTTGTATTTCACCATGAGATCGTGGCTTACCTGGAAAGATTTAGGATGTCTGACCTGGCATCTCCATGGCGGCTCTCTCACTCTGCTTTCTTTCTACCAGAATTCAGTTCTGTCTTCTCTGCCTACCTAAGTTCTGCCCTATCAAGAGGCCAAGGCAGTTTCTTTATTCAACCAATGAAAGCAACACATAGACAGAAGGCTCTCCTATACAAGTGGGGCCCCATCTTCTTCCTGGAAACTTCAAAGATTACTGTGGGAAAATTTATTGTTCATTGTGGAAAATTAAACATTATTTATATAGACATATACATACATATATGTTCAATGAAAGGTATGATAGAGACAAAAACAGGTATGAAGAGAAGAAAATTTTTTTCTAAATTCTTTTTCTTTCTGTCCCGTACTAGATGGCTCTTGAGAGGCGACATAAACTCTGAATTTTTCTTTTAACAAAATGCTTGGATTTAGGGAACGACAGAGCCATTGTCCAACTCCAAAGCTAGCTCTATATATTCATAGATAGATAGATAGATAGATAGATAGATAGATAGATAGATAGATAGACAGATAGATAGATAGATTTAAATGTATATGTTTTGATCACCTGTCCTTATATGTCATATTCATTTTTCTTGAAGATACTTATTGGAAAGTTATTTTTCCTTCTGTCAGGATTGAAGCATTCAGGGTCTCTTGAATTTTTGAACATGTGTATTTTCCTGTAAAGACAAGAGCAGAATCGAGTACCAACCTTTATGAGGTTCCCTTATGAACTGTATGATTGTTACCCCTAAGTTTATATTCTGCTCTACCATCTTTTTTTAGTCTCTACAATCAAATACCCAAATATTAACTACTAACCAAACTATTTATTTATTAATGGATCTATCAAGCTGAGTTTTGAGGAACCATTATTAGCTAGTGTTCTATTTCTCTGAAGAGACACCATGGCTAAATCAACCCTCACAAAATAAAGCATTTAACTTGGGTCTTGCTTACACTTTAGAGAGTTAGTCAATGATCATATCATGATGCCAGGAATCAGACAGACATGGATCTGGAGCATCAGAATATAGCTCTACGTCCTGATCCACATGAAATTGCCAGAGATAGAAAAGTAGATAGATAGTGAGACAGACAGACATACAGATGGACAGACAGATAGATAGACAGATATAAAAGGGTCTGATTTTTTAAAACCCAAAGACCACCCCCAGTGAAATATCTAGTCCAACACCACCATCCCTTCAATCTTCCCTAACTACTTAAATTAACTTTTCATGAAACATTCAGGCATATGAACCTATGAGGTCTATTCTTGTTCAACCAGACACAAAACCCTAGTCCACTCAGGGTTTTGTGGCCCAATACCAGAATATAAATAGTACATCAATAATTTCCATTTATTTCCATAACTGAACCTTATCACCAGATAGATTTATCTTTTATATTTTCTGACTGATATATGTCTTATTGGTTTGATATCTAAAGTTTAGCATTTCTAATTATCACAAGTTATCTAAAAAGAAGGCATTGGTTCAAGTCTCCACTGTCTCTCTTCAGAATGTCAATTAGTCCAATTTTATGCCTATCCCTCCTACAGTTAATCCTATAACTTTTAGTGGCCCCAATTTCTGAAGATGTCTAATCTACTTTCTATAATATCAGTCAATGTTTTCTTTTTTTTAAATATTTATTTATTTATTATGTATACAATATTCTGTCTGCGTGTATGCCTGCAGACCTCATTACAGATGGTTGTGAGCCACCATGTGGTTGCTGGGAATTGAACTCAGGACCTTTGGAAGAGCAGGCAATGCTCTTAACCACTGAGCCATCTCTCCAGCCCCCTCAGTCAATGTTTTCAAGCATGAAGTAAGACATGGGGTTTTAAAGTGAGCTGTCACACATCAATAGGTGTCTAATTATCACACAGAATGTTCATCTACATGCAAATTTCAGAAATAACAAATCATCATAAAATATTTACTATCTTATTGCCATGGCTAATAATATTCATTGTTTATGGGATATTAAAATGTCCCAACATTTTGAGTGAATATTTCTGTCATGTTTTGGTTATTTAATTCTTCTCTTTAGTTTACATGAATTTTCCTTCTTAATGTTTCCCATAATAGTGAAAAATATGATTAGTCTTTTTGTTTCTTTGTCCATTATGTTGAGAAATTTTGTGAAAATTGGAAATATTTTGTAAAAAACACAATTGTGTAGGCACTTACTACACAGCATGACTATATAAAATAGAGTTACTTTTGTTCATATTATTGAAGACAAGAGAAACGTGAGAGTCCTAAAAGAAAACTATGAGAGCTTCTCCAAAAAAGATAGAAAGTATACATGATACAAAATATAGATAATGATATATATTTATAAATGATATAATTTTTAAAGGAATACATATTTAAAAGTGAATAAATGGTTCATAGATGAGATTGAAAAAGTGAAGCATTACAGGTTAATTTCAACTATAATTTTCTACTTACCTGGAATTTGTGCAGATGTATAGTTCATATAATACACATATCATCTCATATCCACAGACTCATTATTTGTTTTCAGATCTAGTGTTCTATTTCAACAAATTGATCACTTTGTGCTCAGGAGAATAGAAGAACTATTAGCTTTTTTGACCCCATATAGTATGTTAGATAGGCTAACTACTTAACAAGTAGATATGAAGTGTTTAATGGCTCAGTCTCACAAAATAAGCTTAGGTTTTACTAATACATTTAGTTAGTTCGGTAGCACTTTCTTTAACTCTTTAGAATCAAATTAGAAAGAAAATATAATATATTCAATCTTCTGGGACACAATTGAGACATTTATAATGCTTAGTACTCCAGAAAAAAACTGGATACATCTTGCATTAATAACTTAACAATATACTTAAAAGCCCTAAAAAAGCAAGAATAAATGATACCCAAGAAAAGCAGATGTAAAGAAATAGTCAAATTTAAGGTAAAAGATCAATATAAAAGAAACAGAAACATTTAGAAATTCAGTACAAAGAATCCATGAAACAAAGAGTTGTTTTCTAAACTTTTGTCAAATTGATGAAAGAGAGAAAAAATGGATTAAAATACAGAAAATTGGAGCCAAAATTGGAAGCATTACAACAACAACCAGAAAACTATGGTCATCATAAGGACATATGTACTTTTAAAATCTCTGCGTGTTCCACCAAACTGGAAAGCTTAAATGAATGAATGATATTACCTACCGTAGGTGAAGTTTTAAATTGCTTATATTAAGATCAAATAGACCCATAACATATCACTAAGTAGGAATGATAATTAAGAATCCCCAAACCAAAAAAGCCTATTGCTAGATAAATTCAGTACCGAATTCTACAAGACCTTCAAAGAACTTACAGCAATGCTCCTAAATTATTTCAAACAATGGAAACTAAAAGATCACTTCTAAATTCTTTTTATGATGCTACTGTTTTTTTTCAAGACAGGGTTTTTCTGTGTAATGGCCCTGACTGTCTTAGAACTAGTTCTGTAGAACAGGCTGACCTCAATCTCATGGAGATCAGCCTGCCTCTGCCTCCCATGTGCTGGGACAATTGGTTTTGAGCCACCACTACCAGGTGTAGCACAGTAGGTAATGTGTCAGTCTCATATGATCTTATTATTACTCTGATACCAAAAGCACACAAAGACTCAAAAGGAAAAAAATTATAGGTGAATATTCCTTATGAACATCAATGCAAAAATATTCAATTAAATACTTGCAAACTGGATCCAAAAACAAATAAAAAAGATCACCCACCATGATCAAGTTGGATGTATCTCAGGGATCCAGGTATTATTCATCATTTGTAAATCAAAAACTGTAATTTTCCAGATAAACAGAGTAAAAGACAAAAGCTCTGGTTATCTTATTAGATATAGAAAGGGCCTTTAATAAAAATCCAGTATCTTTTCATGATGAAGGTCTAGGAGAAAGTAGGAAAACAACAGACTTAGTTCAACTTAGTAAAGGCAGTTTACAGCAATCCCATAGTCATCTTCTTCCTAACTATAGTGAGATTCAAAACATTTTGATTAAACTCAGATGCAAATCAAAATTATAATTATTTTATTAGTGTGTTGATCTATAGTGGATGGCATGTTATAAGTTTAATCTCTAGCATATTAATAACATTTGGTATTATAATTTGAAGAAATTAAGCTATATTATTTTTTACTATTTCTTGTTTCATGTGGAGATTTTTGTACTATCATGGAGAAAATGACTTAGAAATCACTGGAAAAGTTTTAAAAGATTATCTCTCATGCTGTCTCAACAAAAAGGTTATAATAAACAGATCAGCACTTGAAAATATCAAATATATGATTTCTAACTTATGCATTTTGAAATGCATAGGTTGGATTATGCTGGATGAATGAAGCATAAAGATATGCATTATGCCACTAGGCTTATGTCAAACAGGGCACTTAGAATACATGATTTCTCATTTGCTATTGGATTAATGAGACTAAATAAGTATGAGAACTCAGGTATGCTTAAGTAAATGCATTTTCATTCTCCCTGATCTCTCTGTTCCCATAAACAAGAAGAATTTTATATGGAAATAACTAGAAACTGTACTGACATGTCATTTTGCTAGATATATGTTATTGATGTGGGCTGATATTAGAAGGATGGGATAACACCCAAGTGTGAAGCTAACTTATAATGTCATGTTTACAATTTTTCTATAAATAAGAAAGATAACATATATCATCACCAAATATAGCTGAATCAGATTTTTACCCCAGTGCCAAGTTACATTATTTTACACTTGCACTATTGTTATAAATATGAATTTGGAAGGATCCGGTGGAAAGGCAAAATGATTTTAAAGACCTGCATCTTCTACCAAAGACATTCAATTTCTCTTAGGTAGTATTCTGTGGAAAGTCTTTTTGTATATGTGTTGCTTTTATTGGTTAATGAATAAAGAAGCTGCTTTCAGACAATAGCTTAACAGAATATGGCAATATATACAGAGAGAGAGTAGCAGAGTCAAGGAGAAGCCGTGTAGTCAGACCAGAATCAGATACCAGATGAAAACATGCTGGTAAGCTATAGCCACGTGGTGATACACAGATTAATAGAAATTGGTTATGCAAAGAAATAAGAGCTAGCTAGCAATACATTTAAGTGATTGGCCAAGCAGTAATTTAAATATTATAGTCTTGTGTAATTGTTTCAAGTAAGGGCAGCTGGGAAATAATTTTGGGTAGTTAGGAAACGAATGAGCATCCTCCTCTAACAAATTGGCATATCATCGTGGGACAGACTAAATCCACACAAAACCTGAGAAAGCTTGAAAATGAATTATGGACACACACACAAAACAAATAAACAAACAAATGAAACAAAGTTTAGCCACATCTTTTTGTCGGCTGATGGCATGTTGCAGCTCCCATAAGAGAGGTCTTCCTGATTCAATAACAGAAAAAAACAAACAAACAAAAAACCCATGGTTTCAAAACATTGGCTTCCTCAGCTATGCTGCCAACATGAACTCTGGCTCTTTCATGATACCCTACATTTAAATGGGGTTTGTGAGCAAAGTGTTACAAACTGCTTAATGGCATGGCATAGACCCTCTGCATACTTGGAACTAAGGCAGTGTGCACAGCTTGCAAAGCTAGTGGGCATGCCTCTACCATGCTGGATTGGGTAGAGTCAAAAGGCAAAGCAGTCTTCGTCCTTGTCATGCAGCAGCTTAGCATTTTAAGAAGTGCTTCTGGACAGAAAAGGATTTCAGATACATAATAGGACAGATTTAAGCATAAAAGAACTCTAAAGGAGAGACAATATGTTTAAAAAATGTATGTAGGCTTGGGAGAGATAAGAAAAAGAGTAAAGAGACAGTAAATGTAATATAAAAGAATACCAAAAAAAAGAATACCTACAGGCATAGATTAAAGCACTAAAGGCAATAAAATAAATATTGAAAGGGTAGAAAAAGTAATAGAGTAAGAAAAATAAGTGAAATAAAGATTGAATATACACAGAGAGTTTGGATTATGTATGTTATCATATTTTCTCTCAATTATTTGACTGTGAAAGACCTAAGTACAGAGAGACATTTCATTGTATGAGCTGCTAAGCTAAACCAACCTATATATTTTAAAGGTATCGTGATTCCAAAATTAGGGTCTAAGGATTTGTTGCTTAGGAAAAGAGCTTCTGCTTTTATTTTTACAGAAGATGAGAACCTGTGGATTAATTCCAGACTAATGTGGTTTGATGGATCAAGACCTTCCAAAAGGTCACCATGAACATCCCCAAAAATGCTCTGCCCAACAAAAAGCAGAAAGCAGTTTGGAGAGAACCATGCACATATTCACAAACAGTGTTTATAAATGTTTGTTTAAATTTAAAGGGGGATATGATAGAGAGATTTGTATTGGTATGGATCTTGCTTTATTAATGCAAACCTAAGGTCAATTTTGTTATTTGTGTATGTCTGTTCTTGATTAAGGTATAGTGTTTGTGCAGTTCAATTAAAAATGTAATGTATAATTAAGAAGTATAGGTTAATAGACAGTCATCTATAATAGTCAAGCTTCTAGTCATGTTTTGTTTTATGTAGTATTTCTGTATTAAAGTTAAAGCCTTCCTTTTTATTTAAACAGAAAAGGGGAAATGGTGTGGGAAATCCTTCTGTATATGTGTTTCTTTTATTGGTTAAAGAATAAAGAAGCTGCTTTCAGAAAATGGCCTAACAGAATATAGCCAGGCTGTAAGATATATAAATATATATATAGAGAGAGACAGTAGACAGAGTCAAGGAGAAGCCATGTAGTCCTACCAGAAACAGACACTGGAAGTAACCTTGCTGGTAATCCATACCCATGTGGATACACACAGATTAATAGAAACAAGTTAACCAAAGAGATAAGAGCTAGATAGCAATATGCTTAAGTGTTTGGCTAAGCAGTGATTTAAATAATATAGTCCCTGTGTGATTACTTTGAGTCAGGGTGGCTGTAAAACAAGTTTGGATGGTTGGCAATTGAACAAGCAATGTCCTCCAACAGTATGACATATTTTCTAATATGTTATGTCCTTTGGGAAAGAAACGGAATACTAATATTGCATACCATCTTATTTTGTATTACTTAATTTCAGTGAATTTATCATCTTGCCATAAACATAATGTTCAAGTAACAAAACAGAATGGAGAACTTATGCTTCATAACCCACTTCCCTAATTTTCTGAAATTGTAGTGGCATCTCTGCTTGACAAGCTAACTTTAAACCAAGAATTTTCTTAACAAAAAAAACTTGTTTAGTATTATATTAAATAACAAATGTACAGATCTTAAGCAAAGGCAGACAGGAAGGGTGACATTTCTAACATATTATTTTCCCACAGAAAGCTGTTTCGTTTTGATTATATTATTTTGTTTTGTTTTCTCTCTATTCTTGTGTTCACTCCATCATTGCCTACAGAAGGGTTTTCTCTCAATTAACCAAATTCTGTTTTCAAAGCAAAGTCAGGGAAATTCTAGGGAATGGAAAGCAAAGAACAGCTGCTTAAACATTTTGCTGACTTTCCATTTCACTTTGTAAAAGCACAACAATATCACATATAAGGAATTTCACAAGTTGCCAAGAGTTTCTTTGTCTCATATTTTAGTGTTATTTTTTCTAGTTTGCACAGATAATCCTAGATAATTTCTTATTCACATTGATTCCTCCCTGTTTATTTCCCTATTTAAAACTTTTTTGAATATCAAATGGTTGCCTATTCACATATCGAAGGCTGGATAACCTTTTTAAAGTTACCACAATATTTTCATTTTATACCAAAGCATTTTTAACTATGCTTATAGTAAAAATATTCAAGATACATGCCATGAACTTTCTTTTACTTCATTTTGTATTTCTACCTTCTGTTTTATTCATGACATAAAAGGATAATTAAAATATTCCTTGTATTCCCATATGATCAAACTGTAAACAAAAACAATAACATTTCATTTCTACTTCCCTTTACTTTTAATAAAGCTAGCATTGCATTTAAAGGAATAATACTACTGGTCTCCCATTGCCAATGATAATGAAACAACCTAATCCAAGTAATAACAACTGATTATTATCTATAATGCATTAAACAAAATGATTAACTGTAGATTTCCACCTATCATCTAGGTTCTTTGTCACATGCTTTGGCTTTAACATTAAGCCCTTTAGCATTTTAATAAGAAACTTGGAAATTATAGGTTAAATATATGTAAGTTCTATGTAGAAACAATGGGTATATTAATGTTGTTTTTTGTCATGTTAACAATGGTTCATTTTGTTACAAAGTTTGATTATTATTTGTATGAAATTAATATACAAAATTACTTTTATATGTTTGATAAAATTATCTCTTTTCAATTAAACTTTCAAACAATAATATGAGTAAACTCTATTGTGTTTGAAATATTGATTGAAATTTTGCTCACTGAAATTAAAAATTGCTAACATCAAATATTTTCCCTCACTTTGGTTTAGTTTCTGATGACATCAGTCAGAAAACAATCCCATATCGGTTCAGAAATATGAATAATAAAAAGGTTATTTTTTTAAGGGGAAAACTTACAGATTACTGTCCTAGACAACAGTCCTCTGCGCTAACAGGAACATAGTCTAGCAGCCAGAAACAGGTGACAGAAGCAAGAGAGTCTGTGAACGTTTACTCCTGCTTTTTCAGTATAAGAGATCATGGCCAAGTGGGATGGTATCTTAAAAGCTATTGGCTGAAGGAGCAGAATGTGCTCCCACAGCAAGTTTTCTTGCATAAGAAATGTCACTTTTACCTTTTTGTCCTCTTATAATAAATTTACCTGGAGACAAAGTTCACCTTTATTAAATAAAATCATCAGGTGCTTCAAAGATAAGTTATATATAGATAATGTTAACAATAGTTGTTGCCATCTAATACCTAAAGTCAGACCTTTGGAAGTTAAGTCTGTCAACAGTAAAATGAACATCTGGCATTGATGTGAATGATAATTTAAATTCAATTTGAACATTTAATGTTGCAAGAGGCATGTGGGCTGCCTTCCCAGCACCTGGTTCCTGGCATAGGGCCCCTTGTCCCTCCTGGCTCCTGGTGCATACCCAAAATAATTACATGGAAACTGTACTTATTTAAATACTGTTTGGCCCATTATCTTTAGTTCCTTATTGGTTAACTCTCACATATTATTTTAGTTCGTCTCCATTTATGTGTATTGCCACTTGAGTTGTGGCTTACCAGCATGGGTCTAACCAGTGTCCATCTTGGGTCAGAGAAGCATGGCGTCTGCTACACTGCCTTCTCTCTCACAGCATTCCATTCTATCTACTCTACCCACCTAAGGGCTGCCCTATCAAAAGGCCAAGGCAGTTTTCTTTATTTAACCAATGAAAGTAACACAAATACAGAAGACCCTCCTACACCAATTTAATATTAAAAATAGAATCATTTTAAGTGAATATATATCTAATTTTTTACAATGGTATGGTGAAAATGACTTCACTAACATTAAGGAATGAATAGACATCAAATTAATTGTAATTCAAAATATTATATTGATCAACCAAAATGAAACTGCATCAATATTTGTAGTAAATAATCTATAAAAAGATATGAGACTAGCATTGATGAATTATTTTCTAATATTGCTGTTTGTTTTTGTCTTTACCATAATTTTAGAAGTGTTTGTTCATCTAAAGCACTCTTTTGCTGTTTATATAGCATATAAATTAACCTGTGTTCTACTTTTTTACTAAAGTTTTTGTAATGATGATCTTTTATTATCTTTCAATTATGTGTATGTATGTGTGTATCTTATTATGTGCCAATGTGTGCAGCTTTATGCAGAGACCAAAGACATATTTGATCTTTCTGGAGCTGGAGTCACAGGCTGATATAGGTGCTAGGAATTCAACCCAATTCTACTAGAAATCCAGAAAGTTTCTTGACTACCATGCCATTTCCCTAGCACCCTGTTACATTAAAATTTAAAGAAAGATTTTTTAATACATGCCTTCAGAAGTAAAATTCTCACACAATCCTTTAAACCCCCAAGAAAAGAAAAAGGTCTGAACAGGCACCCAGAGTATCTTTTTGGTAAAAGTAGTTAGTAACCTAGTATTGTCCTATCAATGCTGCAAGTCTTTAAATACCTCTATAAATCTCATGGGCAAAACCAAGGAAAATACTTGAATTAAGTGACCATTTAAGCCCTTTTAAACTGGGTTTACACAGTTCATTAGAACTCTAATCTCACATGTTCATCTCTGTGTGATGGCCTATTTATATCATCATGCTATAAACCAATGTTAATCTTTGGAAATATTTTGCCCTTCTGTTTGGTGTCTTCTGTGAAGTCTGTTCCTCACCTCTAGCCTTGCTGACAAAAGAAACCTGTCTCTTCTCTTATAACTCTCTTTATTTTATCTAGCAATAATGGGGAAATGATCTCAAGTATTTTTGGTACCATAGATAACCAGATAATTATGCACTTAGCAGTTATTTTTCCATTATAGATTCATGTGGCATGTTTAAATTTTGTCCTATTTTGCTTTCTTTTCTCTCTTAGAGATTACTACATAAAACATTTTTGAAATAGAGAGGTAAGTCAACAACTTCTCAGAGTGATGATTGATGACAATCATTGAGAAAAAATAAAGCAAAGCTAGAGAACATTAATGCTTGTCTCACTTTCCAAAGTGAAATAATTCAATAAGATCATAAATGTGAAAAATTCCATCATAAAATTTTATATTTGTACTTTTCAGTATCTTCAATTGTTAGAAATATATTTTCACTGATAACTCAGTGAAGTTTTCAAAGCTTTGTAGTTGTTTGACAAGTTTATAAGAATTCTGTGAAGTAAAAATTTAGGATAATGAGTTCATCAATTAATTTAAAAATTGAGGTGGATTGGGTATAGCATTTGAAGAAAGAGGGGTAAAAGATATATATGCCTATATAAAGAGGATTCTGGACAGTTAGAAGAATAGAATCAAAAGTTCAAAGGTGAAATTATGTCTAAGAAATAGCAACAATATCTATGAGGTGGAAGCAGGGGTGGCCAGAATTGGAATGCATAGGATATCTGGCCAGAAATGTAGTAGGACCAGATTATAAGAGATCTTGACAAGAGTATGAATTGCATTGAAAAATAATATGATTCTTTCATAAACAATTCCCTGTAAATAGAGACTGTGCTTTTGTTTCCCCTTTGCCCAGATCCAAATAATCACACAGAAACTATATTAATTATAATACTGTTTGACCAATGGCTCAGTTGTATTCCTAGCTAGCTTTTATATCTTAAACTAATCCACTTTTATTAATCTATGTATTGCTATGAGGTCATGGTTCACCAGTTATGTTCTGACATCTTTCTCTTTTAGCAGCTACATGGTGCCTTCCTGACTCCACCATTTTGTCCCTGCATTCTCAGCTATCTATTATCTGCCCTGCCATAAGTCAAAGCAGCTCCTTTATTAATCAATGGTAATAAAACATATTTATTGCATGCAGAGGGGAATCTAACATCATCTCCCATTTTTGTCTAAAGAAAAAAGAAGGATTTAACTTCAACATAGTAAAATTACATATAACAAAAAAGGTATCAAACAAGAATTATAGGTACAGTATTTAGTCTATTTGTATCTGGCAAAATTAAAGAAAATATTCTATCATATATCTTATCTTTGTCAGTCTAAAGTTTCATATATAATTTATCTTTTATCATAACTAAGGAAAACTGTAACTATAACTATCTGTCTTCAATACCATCAAACACCCCAGAAATATAATATTACCTAAGTAAACAGGAAGTGCATTTTAAACAACTTCCAAAGTTCTAGAAATGACAGAGACATCCTGCTGCCTGAAGAGTCATTCAAAATTTTCTTGCAGCATCCATCTTTATCCTATTGGCCCATAATATATGGCAGACTTTTCAGTGAAGCAAGAAATTTGAAGATCTGCTCTGCTTTGTACTCTCAAAGTTTATCAGTTTCTTTCTTCTGTGTCATGTAGAATGTCTGGCAGTTTCTTCTGTGAAGTAGGAACAATGAAGGGCCATCCTATCTTTTATAAATTTCAGCAGTCACTTTTTTGTGGGTCCTACATGTCCAATTCATTCAGCATACCACCAATGAATCTAGGCAAGAGCAGTTCCTTGCTAAAATGGCTAGGAAACTCCATAAGGAACCTATTGAATGCCTATCCTCCTCTTGAAAAAGATTAGTGCTGCTAGAAGCAGATATGTCTCACCATTCAGATAGTCTATACTCTTGAAACATTTTAAATTCCATAAACTGTAGGCCCTCCTGAAGATTATCTATCTAACTGAAATATATCTCTGTATATCTAAAAAAACCTAACATGACTAAAAGTTTGATTATTATAGATAACTATCTACTAATCTGTATTTTTAGTTACACATTGCATTTTAAATGAGCTGTATAAAAATAATACTCAAATAAGAATAGAAACATACATTTAACAAAATTGACCTTAAATTTGTATCCAAACACCAATGTCCATACCAATGTAAAATATTCATTTCTATGTCATATCCTCATTTTTTCTTTAGAAAGACCTTGACTGTGACCAGGAAGCATTCATAATCAATACCCTTTAAATGAAAAAAACATTTATAAACAATAATTGGGAATTTGGGTATCATTTTTTAGATTACTTTCTGATGACATTTTAGACTACATTTCTGTAACATGTCATTAGACATAAATTTTGAAGTCAAGATACTATATGTGTCTATATATATATATATATATATATATATATATATTTGTATAGCTTAGCAGCCTGCACAATGAAATGTCTCTCTATAGCTAACTCATTCATTGCCAAAAATTCAAAAATATACAATAATCTAAGCAAATCAGACTCTGTTTATTTTCTATCTTCAAATGGCTTTTCTACTCTCTTTTACTTTTATTTCTTAATTATTGATTTTTTGAGACAGGGTTTCTCCATGTATTTTTGAGAGTCTAGCTTCATGGTAGAGATACTAGCAGGAGTCACATTAATTGCCACAACTCTGTTGAGTTTGTAGGCCCATTCCACCACCGAGAAAGAAGCCTTATGCCAGCTGCTCATAAACACCATTTAAGAGTTTGTTGGCAGAGCCTTTTAAATGAGAAGCAAGGTTTTTGCTGCTAATACTGAGTCAAGAAGCCTCTCTTAAAGAGGCTGTTTCTCTGCTTGCCTCTAGCAAATAGAAGCCACCTGAGATAATGCTGCTACCAAGAAGCTGTGTTTTACTTTGTTCTTTTCTCTCTAGAATCCTTTTCTTAAATCTTTCACAGGCTTTATGTGGAAATTCTTGCCTAACATTTGGGTGTAATTATAGAAATGGAGACTGAACTTCCTTTTCCTGGCCACCCAGACAAGAATAATCACACAGAAGCTATGTTAATTTCAAAACTGTCTGGCCAATGGCTCAGGTATATTCCTAGCTAGCTCGCGCTTACATCTTAAATTAACCCATTTCTATTAATCAATATATTGCCATGAGTCTGTGGCTCATCAGTTATGTTCTGACATCTTTCTCTTTCAGCAGCTACATGGTGCCTTCCTGACTCTGCTTTCTTTCTTCATTCAGTTTTGTTTTCCTGCCAACCTATAGTCTGTAATGCGATAGGGCAAAGCAGCTTCTTTATTAACAAATGGTAATGAAGCATATTTATAACATACAGAGGGGTATCCCACATCAGTCCCCTTCCCACCTTATCATTCTCATTTATCATTCTTATCTGTGTCTCCTATAGCATGCTTCCTAATGTTTACCCTGCAATAAATTTATCCTATTGTTAGTCAGATGTGTTCTCCTTTTTGCCTGTCCAATTTGTATTACTTGCCTATGATAAGCCTAGACATCCCTTTCTAAAAAGATGGCCCTGGCATACTGGGTTACAATGGGCACCCCTATTGGATCTTTTTTGGGGGCGGTTTCGAGAAAGGGTTTCTCTGTAGCTTTGAAGCCTGTCCTGGAACTAGTTCTTGTAGACCAGGCTGGCATCTAACTCACAGAGATCCGCCTGTCTCTGCCTCCCGAGTGCTGGAATTAAAGATGTGCACCACCACCACTCAGCTTCTACTGGATCTTATAAAGGATTCCAACCAGTTAGAACCTGAAAAAAACCCAAGATTTATGAATTACCATTCTTTCTGTGTCAGTTATTTTGTGTTTGTATCCTCCAGCACATTAAAATGTGATAATAGTATATACATGTACTGAAATGCAAGGCAGTAGATGTGATTACAATTCATTGTATATATTCATGAAATTATCAATAGTAAAGAATAATTTAAAAATGGTTCTAAGTTATTTGAACAGATGTAGCTTCCAGCATTATATACATAGTAATAACAATCAGTGCTCATTTCAGATCTTATAATTAATTCCTATTTTTACTCCTCTAATGTAGGCAAACTTTTATCTCATTGGTGTATTTCTAGGAATCTGTATAATTTTCTGAAGGCTTGCATCTCCTTCTCTGACATTGCAAACCACCAAAAACCTGTACATTATTTCCTCTATCTCTGCTACCTGTACTTTCCCTGATGAATCCCTAAACATTTCTGAGAAATTCTTCATCATCAATATCTCTCTGAAGTATCAGTGCTCTCCTACTTATACCTCTGCTGACTTTGTCTCCTAAGTTCCCTGGTCTCCATGTCTATGTTGTTTCATAACTACCTAGAACTTCACCCAAATTGAACCAAAGAAGAACTAATAAAATATTCAGATATCTTCTACTTATACCTCTGCTGACTTTGTCTCCTAAGTTCTCTGATTTCCATATCAATGTTCTTTCATAACTATCTAGAACTTCAACCATACTGAACCAAAGAGGAGCTAATAAAATATCTGAAGAAATAAAATATTTTATTTTAAAAATTTTCAAAAGTCACATGTGAATACTCAATTCCTTTTCCCTAATAAAGGGTGGATTCTGTCATGTATTTTATATTAACATTTATATTTATTATTACTTTTTCCTATCCCAAATGCTTTTCATTTAATTTTGTAAGAATATCATTAGATGGAGCAAGAACATATATGAGAGCAAGGAAAGCAATATCTTGATTGAGGGAGCCATTATGGGGTTAGCAAGAAACCTGGGTCTAGAAAAATTCCCAGGAATCTACAAGAATGACCCCAGCTAAGACCCTAAGCATTAGATGAGAAGGTGCCTGAACTGGCCTTGCTCAGTACTCAGACTGATGATTATCTTAAATATCACCATAGAACCTTCATCCAACAACAGATAGAAACAGGAGAAGAGCACCACATTGGAGCACTAGACTGAGCTCCCAAGGTCCAGTTGAAGAGTGGAAGGAGTTGGAATATAAGCAAGGAAGTCAAGATCATGAGGGGTTCACCCACTGAGACAGTTTGCCTGAGCTAATGGGAGCACACCAACTCCAACTGGACTAGGAGTGAATGAGCATGGGATCAAACTAGTCCGTCTGAATGTGATTGACAGTTGGAGAAAACTGAGGGGCCACTGATAGTGGCACTCAGATTTGTCTCTACTACATGTACTGACTTTTTGGGATCCTATTCTCTTTGGATGTATACCTTGGTCAACCTAGATGTAGTAGGGAGGGCCTTGGACTTGTCACAGCGCAGGGTGCCTTGCCCTCTCTTAGGATGGGGGAGGGGTAGAAAGATATTTGGAGAGAGTTGGAGGAAGGGAGGTAGTGGGAATATGGATTGGTATTTTTTAAAGTAATAAAATAATAACTAAAAAAGAAGAAAATAATCTATCATTAGACAGTATATAACCCTCTAATTTTTTTAATCATAGTACAATCTGAGAGAAAAAGTATAATCTACATGAATTAACATAAGGCGGATAAATTTGTATTTTGAATATGGATATTTTATGAATATCACATAAAATATATATCAATACATTTAAAATGCAAAATATAATATTTTGTATGAGTATAAAACTTGAGATATATTATTATCATCACTTTGAACTTAGAGTATTAGGGAAACATATACACTTTGTATTCTGCCTTCCTGTGCTGTAGGCAATAGCGGCAGAGTCAAGTACACTTTCACAGACTATTGGCATCTAGATGTGGAGCACTGTGGTACCCTGTTGTTTTAATAATGTTTATTCTACCTAAAGCATTAAGAAAACAATTTCAATCTGTAGCAAAGTGGTTTAATTTAAAATATATGTATCTCTAATGCCACCTAGTGATATAGAAGTAAAAAAACAGTGCACTTTTACTGAATTTAGATTAGTAAGTCAGTGTTCTGTCTTCCTTTGGAGAATTATCTCCAAGCTCCTAAAAATCCCTCATTTTCCTGAGTGTTCTAGGCATTGCATTAATTACATATAACATGTTCAATATTTCATATTGGAATATCTTACAGAAGAAAATAAAATGAATAGTAGTGTACTTGCTTTATAGGCAAAAAAGCCCTGGGTTCAATTTCTAGTATTAATAAAAAAGAAAATAACAAAGAGACTTTTAAATTTCTCATATAATCTCTGCAATTGCTGCATATAGGTCTGAAAATAATATGCTTCAGAAGTTCAAGGGCTTGTCATTCTACTATGGCTAATAAATGTTGTCCATATATTAATATTTTAAAGTGTAAACTTCCATTGTCTCTTTTGTATCTGGAAAGAGAGCAAAGAAATGAAGGATTTTCTTTCTTAAGAAAATGTTAATAAATTCCACAGGAAAGCAAGGGATAAACTTAAATTTTGACATGACAACATAATCGTGTCATCTATAAATGTGTTTCAATGTTTTCCATAACTATGGTGGGACACAAGATACTCACAGGAATCAAGTTGGACATTAACGTTTCTACTCTAGAACAACAGTGAAATATCATGGTGAAAGGACGGTGATGAGAATCAGAATATCTAATAAAAGATCAAGGTACCATGTCCAAGAAAAGCAAGACATACATAAAAAGAAACAGTGTTTGCCAAAACATTTCTACTTAGTACTTTCTGTCTTTCTGCTTTTATAGGATATTTGTTATCCTATAAAATCATCCTTCCCCGGAAATAAAACAATAAAGCTCATAATGATGAAACAGGAAATTCAGAGAGCTAAATGTCACTAAATTCTACTTAAAATAGTAAAATTTATACAGGACACGGGATAATTATATACACATATGCATGAGTTTACATCATACTATAAATTTTCTTGTTATGTCCATCTTATAGATTTAAAACTTGTCCCAAATTTTACTATTCTGTTATTGCTACTCAGGTTGCAACAGTCTATTATGATAAAAAGTTCTGCATATATTACCATATTTTTGCCCCTAATGCCAGCATTTGTTTGGTGTATGAGGTGTTTGCTTTGCATTTTATTTTCTAAGCAAATGGAGCATATGGTTTTTAAATTATACTCTAGTGGTACTGGATTTTCCAATCTTTCATTCTATTCTAGTGAGCAGTTCGGTTTTAAATCATGTCCTGTCCCATATTAGGAGACTTAAGTGTGGAATTTCCTTCTGTATTCTGTGAATACATTTCATTACCATTGGTTAATAAAGAAGCTTCTTCTTCCCCCTCTTCCCTTCCCCCAACCTCACCCCCACTCCCGTGCTCCCAACTTATGCCTGGCGATTTGTTTGCCTTCAATTTCCAGAAGGATCTATATATGTTTTTCTTTGGGTTCACCTTGCTATTTGGCTTCTCTAGGCCTGTGAACTATAGGCTTAATGTCCTTTGTTTATGGCTAGAGTCCACTAATGAGTGAGTATATACCATACATTCATGAATACCATATATTCATCTTTTTGGGTCTGGGTTATCTCACTAAGGATAGTATTTTCTATTTACATCCATTTGCATGCAAAATTCAAGATGTCATTGTTTTTTACCACTGAGTAGTACTCTAATGTGTATATATTCCACACTCTCTTTATCAATTCTTCCATTCAGAGGCATCAAGGTTGTTTCCAGGTTCTGGCTATTACAAATAATGCTGCTATGAACATAGTTGAACAAATGCTTTAGTAGTATGATTGGTCATCTCTTGGATATATTCCCAAGAGTGGTATTTCTGGATCCTGAGGTAGGTTGATTCCCAATTTTCTGAGAAACTGCCACACTGATTTCCAAAGTTGTTGCATAAGTTTGCATTCCCACCAGCAATGGATGAGTGTTCCCCTTACTCCACATCCTCTCCAGCATAGGTGTAAGATGGTATCTCAAAGTTGTTTCGAGTTGCATTTCCCTGATCACTAAGGAAGTTAAATATGACCTTAAGTATCTTTTGGCCATTTGAAGGACTGGGGAGAGCTTTGGGTGTGGGAGTGTGGAGATGGAGGAAGGGTGGATATTGGAGCAGGGAAGAAGATATCTACATTAAGGGAGCCATTTTAGGGTTGGCAAGAGACTTGGCTCTAGAGGAGATCCTAGGTGTCTATGGGGATGTCCCCAGCTAGGTCCATGGGCAGCAGAGGAGAGGGTGCCTGAACTGGCCTTGTCCCATAGTCACACTGATGAATATCTTGAATATCACCATAGAAATTTCGTCCGATGCATGCAGATAGAGACAGAGACACACATCCACATCAGAGCAATGGACTGAGCTCCCAAGGTCCAGGTGAAGAGCAGAAAGAGGGAGAAGATGAGCAAGAAAATAGGACCATGAGGGGTTGGTCCACCCACTGGGACAGTGTGCCTGATCTAATGGGAGCTCCAACTGTACCGGGACTGAACAAGCATGTGATCAAACCAGACTCTCTGAATGTGGCTGCCAATGGGGGCGGACTGAGAAGCCATCGATAATGGCATTGGGACCTGTCTCTTTTGCATGTATTGGATTTTTGGGACCCTAGTCTATTTGGATGCACACCTTCCTAGGACAGGATGGAAGGGGGAGGGCCTTGGACTTCCCACAGTAAGGGAAGGAGGGAGGGGAAGGGAAGAGGGTTAGTGGGGGAGTGGGAGGGGAATGGGAGAAGGGGAGGAAGTGTAAATTTTTGAATGGAAAATAAAAAATAAAATAAAAATAATAGAAGTGAAAAGAAGAAGCTTCTTTGGCCTATGGCAGGGCAGAATATAGCCAGGCTGAATGAGATATAGTGGGAGAGTAAGTGGAGTCAGGAGATACCATGTAGCTGCCAAAATGGAAGGGCACTGCAGAAACTTATTGGTAAACCACAAGCCTTGTGGTAAAATATAAAATAATAGAAATTGGTTAATTTAAGCTGTAAGACTTAATTAATAAGAAGCCTGAGCTAATAGGCCATACATTTTTTATAATTAATATAGTTTCTGTGTAAATATTTGAGACTGAGCATATGGAAAAACAAATTAAGTGTCTCTGCTTACAAAATGGTGCCCATTGTCTGGGACTGGGATCCACATAAGACCTAAAAATCCTTTGAAAAGCACTTCAAGACCCACAAAAATGAGAGCCAAGCACAGCTTCTTAATAACCACATGTTTTTCAGATACGTTCTGTTTGATGTTGGTGAACAGAGGTATAGCCCTTTAAATAGAAGGCATACTTACTCTGCATTAGCAGCAGAAGATGCTTGGCTCCTTTAAGAGCTGGTTTCTTGGTTCATGCTGGCAACATGAATAGCTCTGGCTCTTTTGGGAAGTCATGCACTTAAATGGGGTTAATGAGCAGTGTGCCACTAATTGCTTAATGGTGACATAGACCTGCTGCATCCTTGGAGCTGGGGTAGTGAGCATAGCTAGCGAAGGAGGGGAACATACCTCTGCCTTGTTGGACAAGGTATGGTCAACAGTCAGGGAAAAGGATTCGGTCCTAGCCATGCCCACTTAGCATTTTAAGGAAAGGGCACTCCTCTTTAGAAAATGATTATAGATATGCAATAAAGACAGATTCAGACAAAAAAAAAACCCTCTGAACAGGATACAGTATGTTTGAAAATGTGCATAGGTTTGAGAGAGAGGTAAAAGAGTATAGACAAAAATACATACACTCATATATTTAAAAAGTAAAGATAATAAATATTAAAAAAGCAATAGAATAAAAATAAGTAAATCAAAGATGGAATATACACAGAGGGTCTGGATTATTCATATTATCGTGTTTTCTTTGATTTTTTTTTTACTGCAGAGAGACATTTGATTCTGGGGGTTGCTAAGATAAAACAAAGTATATATTTTAAAGGTATCTTGACTTCAAACTTTGAGTCTAAGAATATGTTACTTTGAAAAAGAGCTTCTGCTTTTGCTTTTAACGAGGATGAGAGCCTGTGAATTGCATCTAGGCTAATGTGGTTTGATCAAACAAGACAACCTGAAAGGTCCCTGTAAAACCTAAAAATACTTTATCCAACAAACAGTAGGAAGAAATTTGGATAAAACAATGCCCAAATTCCCAAAATAATTGTTTATAGATGTTTGATTTATTTAAAAGGGGTTGATTATGAGTGATTAATGCTCACAGATAATTTAAAAAATAAGTGGGATATGTTATAGAGATGAATAATATCCACTGGTATGGATCTTGGTCTAGTGATACATATTTAAAGTTGACTTTGCTGTACTGTGTATATGTATTTCTGCTCTTATTTAAGGTATTTTGTTTGCATAGCTCAATTAAAAATGTAATGTATAGTTAAGAAATACAGGTTAATAGATAGTCATCGGTAATAATCAAGCTTTTAAATATATTAGTTAGATTTTCAAGATATACAGAGGTATATTTCAGTTAGATAGGTAATTTTCAACATTTCAAAGACCTATGAAATATGGCATTTAAAATGCTTTTTGAACTTAGACTTTTTTTTGACAGTGAGGCATGTCTCATTATGGAATTTTCCTTCAATGTGACAAGGCTAGCCATATGCCTTGCCTGGTCTGCTTGATGGTATGCTGTATAAATTGGACATACAGGACCCAAAGAAATGTGACTGCTCAACTTTCCAAAAGATGGAATGGTACTTTATTGTTTCTACTTCACAGAAGAAATTGCCAGACATTCTACAGAACACAGAAGAAAGTGACTGACAAACTGCCAATATAGGCAAAACAGTCTTTCAAATTTCCTGCTTCATAGAAATATCTGCCAAATATTATGGGCCTGTAGGCTGAAGATTGGTACCCTAATGCTGCAGAAGAACTTTGGGTGACTATTCAGGTAGCAAGATGTCTCTGTCAATTCTAGAGTTTTGGAAGTTGCTTGCCATGCACTTATTGTTTGCTTAGGTAATATATCCTTCTGGGGTCTTTGAAAAGTAGAAGATAGATAGTTATAGGTTTTCTTAGTTATAATAAAAGATAAAAATGATGTGAAGCTTTAGATTCACAAAGAAATATTGCAACTGTAATTCTTACTTGACACATGTTTTGTTATATGTAATTTTACTATGTTAAAGTTAAACCTTCCTTTTTATTTAAACAGAAAACAGGAGATGATGTGGGATTCTCCTCAGTATGCTGTACATATATTTTATTACCATTGGCTAATAAAGGAGCATCTTTGGCCTATGGCAGGGCAGAATACAACCAGGCTGGAAGAGATATAGTGAGCAAGTAGGCAGAGTCAGGAGACACCATGTAGCTGCCAAAGCAGAAGGACATTGCAGAATCTTACCAGTAAACCATGAGCCTCACAGCAAAGTATAAAATAATATAAATGGCTTAATTAAAGATGTAAGAGTGAGTTAGAAATCCACCTAAGCTATTTGCCATACAGTGCTGTAATTAAACATACTTTCTGTGTAAATATCCGGGTTCTGGGAGGCCAGGAAATTAATGAGGAGTCCCTGCTTACACTTAAGTGTTTCCAATTCAAATATAATCCTGAAAATTTTCATATTCTCATAGTCAGCTACTAAAAAACTTACACTGTTGTCTCTCCCAGTACTTTGGAATAGGGGGTGCATCTTTGGAATGAGCTACAAATCTAAGGCAATGGAGACTCCCAGGAATTTATTAGAATGCCACTAGCTGTAACCCCTTGAAATGGAGGACACAGAGCCTGAACAGGCTGCCTCCTATAACCAGGAATGCCTTCCAGTGGAGGGATTGGGACACCAACCAGGCCAAAAAAACTTCAACCTATGATTTGTCCTGCCTGTAAGATGTGCTGGGATGTATGTGGCACAGAAATTGTGGGACATACCAAGCAATAACTGGTCCAGATTGAGACCCGTACCATGAAAAGAAGCTTACCACCTGACACTGCCTGGAGGGCCAGTATACAGAAGAGAGATTAACAAAAGAACTAGGATTGAGCAAATATAACTGGCAAAAGAAAAGTCAATGAAATTATTTCTAATATTCTTCTATATTCATTGACTGGTACCTAGTTCAACTGTCATCAGAGAAGCTTCACCCAGCAATTGATGGAAACAGATGCAAAGTCTTAGGCTAGGGAATCCCGCAGAAAAGGGAAAGGAAGGACTGTAGTAATCAGCAGGGCTGATTATACCATAAAACAACCCATAGAAACAACTAACCTGGGCCCATAGTGACCCACACAGACTAATCTGACTACCAGGGAGCCTGCAAGGAACTCTCCTATGCCCTCTGCACGTATGTTGTAGTTGTGTAGGTTGATCTTCTTGTGGGATGCCTAACAGTGGGATCAGGGACTGTCTTACTCTGTTGTCTGCTTTTGGGACCCTTTCCTCCTACAGGGTTGCCTAGTCCAGCCTTAAAATGTGAGAAGGATCCTAGTCTTATTGCAACTTGATATATCATGGATGATTTATATCCATGGGAGTCCCAGCCTTTTCTGAAGAGAAAAGGAGGAGATGATTGGGGTATACATAAGAGGGGAAGTGGGGGGAGACTTGGAGGAGAGAAGTGGGGGAAACTGTGCCTGGAATAGAAAAGCAAAAATTAAATAAATAAGAGCAAAATCTTACACTGAATCTATGAGTGTTTTGCATAGTAAATATTCATTGAGTAAATGAGTGGATGAATGAATGGTTAATGAAAAATATTATTCACTTTCAGTATTAATTCCCTAATCAAGGCCTTTTTTCCTTTACACCTGGAATGCTGTATTTTTTATATAACCCACAAATACATCTTAACACGATCATCTTAGAAATGAAAAAAAAATCAATGGTCCATTTATCTAGTTTTGAGTAATAAATGGTCTAAAACCTTCTTGGAACACAGATCTTAAAAACGAATGTGAAATAGTATACCCTGTCTATGTGGGAAAAATTAAAAACTGCCACTGGAGCCCTACACAATATAGTATGATTTTGCTTTAACATATACCTATATGAAAATGGCACATAATAAACAAAATATAAAAATAATGATTAATAATACCACAGAAAAGGATGATATAACATAAAAATGGAAGTCTAGTCTCTTTCAAAATGTCTCATTTTACTGTAGACTGTAGTTAGTGCTAAGTACCTTAGAACATATTGAACATAACTATAGTTATGGAGAGACCCCTGGACTACTTTTGCTCTAGACTCTGCAAATTAACTTAGCACAATTGTTTCAGCTTTGCATGAGACCTTACCTGCATTTTCTAGACGGAAACTGTTGTGAATGGAGACTGATCATTCATTTCTTCGCTATCAAGACCCCAAAAAATCACACAGAAATTGTATTAACTACAACACTATTTAGCCTATTAGCTCAGGCTTCTTATTAACTAACTCTTGCATCTTAAATTAACCCATTTTTATTAATTTGTGTATTATCATGAGGTTGTGTCCTACCAGTATGGTTCTGGGTTGTCTGACCCCTTTGGCAGCTACATGGTGTCTCTCTGACTCCAGCTACTTACTCTCTCTCTCTCTCTCTCTCTCTCTCTCTCTCTCTCTCTCTCTCTCTCTCTGTTCTGATTTCCCAGCTGGCTTTCTTTATTCTGCTAAGCCATTGGTACAAACAGCTTGTTTATTAACCAATGGTAATAAAACATATTCACAGCAAACAGAAGGGAATCTCATATCACACTGTAGCTGAAGTCACCTGACAGTTAAAGAAGGCTTGATGATTCACTCAGTATAACCAGGAAATATATGTCACTGGTAGCTGAGAGTATTGCTGATAGTTCTGACACCTCTGTGTGCATGTGGCCTTTACCTGAGGATCAGTCTTTGAAATATTTGTGTTTGGATTGTTTGAGAAATTATACACATAGCAAGAATTCCAAGTGACAAGAGGGCAAATGAAGTCTGAGTCTAGAATTTGGGATACCATAACTTTTGTAGTACTCCACTACTCAAACCAGTCTGTAACAACTCAGATCAAGTGGAGATAATATGAATACAAACTCTTGTATGAGAGAAGTTAGGAAAATATTATGGTGGAAATTTAAAGTCCTAATTGAATGTGCTGTTTTGTTTTTATTTGTTTATTGACATGATTATGGCATGTCAAGGACCCCAGTGCCTCAGATCTACTTGAATAACAAAGCATTTCATGTCAGAGTCAGAGGAATTTCAAAGCCCTCTTTTGTTCCAAGTATGAATGATACAAAAAACTGACTATAGCTGAAATCTTTGTATGCAGAAACTCTCAAAAAAGATAACTGTAACATGCAACTGTTACCATACAAAACCCCCCCTACCATGATTGTTAGCTGACCCACCTCCGTCAACTAGATAGAGTAAACGCACTGAGTTTTCTGCTGCTGATACGATTCCATGAGAGCACACAGCCCACTCAAAGACAGCTTTTCTTCATATATGTCTGTTATTCTTTATCTCCAGTTACTTCACTCAAGTTAATCCTGAAGTTATATATGTTGTGGCAAAACCTAGAAGTAATAAATGGTAATAATCGCCTTGATTAACAATAATAAAATTATGAATATATTTTATGATGAAGATGAGTAAAATGCAAAGAGGAAAAGGAAAGAAGGATATGATAATGTATTTTTTCATTGGCCCTCATATATCCACATGACAATGCAAGTCACCTTATACATAAGAAAACAAAGAATGAAAATGACCATCTAACATAGTGACTGTTACAAAGAGTCAAACCAAAAGTGCATTTCCAAATTATTTCATCATTTACTCAATCTAATATTTATTGATTCCCTAAGCCAAACCATATAAAATTTAATTTCCTACATACAATTTCTGATATATTTATAATCTCTTTTATTCTTGCTTTTGCAATCTTACCTCTCTCCTTATTCTCTACTCCCCAGAATACCTATTTTACCACATGCAATTCTTTCATCCTTGCCTTATTTCCTGATCCTGGAATGTCTTCATTTGTAACATCAGCATTCTAATTCCTCCTTATATGACCTTCATAATCCACCACATCTTTCCTTTGAATACCTACCCAAATGTACCAACCTATAGGGACAACACAACCCTTTAAAATATTGGTTGTGTTTTCTATTTCCATCCATTTGCATGCAAAATTCAAGATGTCATTGGTTTTTACCAATGAGTAGCACTCTAATGTGCATATATTCTGCACTTTTTTATCCATTCTTCCATTGAGGGGCATCTAGGTTGTTTCCAGGTTCTGGCTATTACAAATAATGCTGCTATGAACATAGTTGCACAAATGTTTTTGTAGTATGATTGGGCATCTCTTGGGTATATTTTCAAGAGTGGTATTGCTGGATCCTGAGGTAGGTTAATTCCCTATTTCCTGAGAAACCACCACATTGATTTCCAAAGTGATTGGACCAGTTTGCATTCCCACCAGCAATGGATGAGTGTTCCCCTTACTCCACATCCTCTCCAACATAGGCTATCATTGATGGTTTTGATTTTAGCCATTCTGACAGGTGTAAGATGGTATCTCAAAGTTGTTTTGATTTGCATTTCCCTGATCACTAAGGAAGATGAACATGACCTTAAGTATCCTTTGGCCATTTGAACTTCTTCTGCTGAGAATTCTCTGTTCAGTTCAGTACCCCAGTTTTAATAGGGTTATTTAGAATTTTAATGTCTACTTTCTTAAGTTCTTTATATATTTTGGAGATCAGATCTTTGTCTGATGTGGGGTTGGTGAAAATCTTCTCCCATTCAGTAGGATGCCTTTTTGTCTTAATGACAGTGTCCTTTGATTTACAGAAGCTTCTCTGTTTCAGGAGGTACAATTTATTCATTGTTGCTCTTATTGTCTGTGCTACTGTGTTTATACGTAGGAAGTGTTCTCCTGTGCCCATGTGTTACAGTCTACTTCCTACTTTCTCTTCTATCAGGTTCAGTGTGGTTGGATTTTATTGAGGTCTTTAATCCATTTGGACTTGAGTTTTGTGCATGGTGATAGATAAGGATATATTTTCATTCTTCAACAGGTTGATATCCAGTTATGCCAGCACCATCTGTTGAAGATGTTTTCTTTCTTCCATTGTATAATTTTAGCTCCTTTGTCAAAAATCAGGTGTTCATAGGTTTGTGGATTAATATCTAGGTCTTCTATTCAATTTCATTAGTCAATGTCTCTGTTTTTATGCCAATACCAAGCTCTTTTCATTACTGAAGCTCTGTAATAGAGTATGAAGTCAGGGATGGTAATGCCTCTGGAAGT
>PVIU01006707.1:0-55501 GCA_004026605.1 Ondatra zibethicus
CCTGTCCACTCATCACCTGCCCCAGCCATCCCCAGTATTTATAACACAGGACATGTGCAATTGACAACCACCCCAGATGAAACCTTCTGCTATTTCCCATTAGTGCCTCACAGAAACAACAGTATCACTAAATTATACTTCATGGTTGTCAGGAGAGCGGTCCTGATAGACCTTGGACTGACACACTGGTAGACTCCTTTTGTTATTTTTAGTTAAGATACTACATGAGCAGAGAAAAAGCTTGTATCTTCAAGGCCATCAGTGAATTGTCTGGTTTCCATTTTTAGCCAAATGTCTGTGTCAAGCCAGTGATCAAGCAACATATGTTTGTTCATGAAATGTTACAATAGATACTACCTTTGTTTCTCATGAATTTGGTTTTTGAAAACATTTTCTGTTTCGTTGATTATTTCTATTCCTCTCACGTTGTTGCTCTTACACTACACTTTGATGTTGATTCCATGTGAACACTATTTTTTTCTTTCTCTAGCAAATTTACTATCTCAAAGGAATACCTACCTGATAGTTGTTCTCCGTTTCCTTTTCCTCTCATTCGCTCCAGCTTTTTCATTGTACAAGGCTGAAATGTGGGAAAGAGATAACAAAAATAGAAAGTAATTTTAAAATAGCATTTGGGGTTTCAATTTTCTATATAAAATAATGCAAAGTACGATTGTCGTGGATTTCTGTCTTAAATGTTTGTAAGCTAGGCCATTTTATATTGCATTCTGTAGAAAAAGGTATTAAGGCAAAGTAAATGTAAATCTTGTAAATATGATTGTTTACAAACCCTATGTTCATATTTGATTAGAACATTCATTGTAAATGCTTTGACTCTTACTCTTTTTTATTTCAACTATAAGTGTGTGTGTGTGTGTGTGTGTGTGTGTGTGTGTGTGTGTGTGTGTGTGTGTGTAAGTATGGGTATATGAGTAGAGGTGCCTGTGGAGGCCAGCAAGGACAGCAGATCCCTGGAGCCAGAATCGCCGGTGGTATGAGCTGCAGGATGGGGGTGCAGGGAAAGCAACCCCAATCCTCTGCCAGAGCAGTGTGCTCTGAATGCCTGATCTGCCCCTAATGCCCCATGTACCTGGTTCTTTCTCAAGTCCTGCCACTAGTACACATAAATTATATGCTGTGTGTGTGCACGTGTGTGTTTGTGTGTTAGAATACCAAGCTTTTATTTTTATGATGCTATTTATTTAACAGACTGGTATGAACACCAAGAACAGGCTGTAAAAGTAGCTCATGTAAATTACTCCAGGATAACATAAGTCGAGGAAATGTGGATATTCATGAATATTCAATACTTTATGCTGATGGTTTGATTTTTAGAAAGTTTCACCACGCAGTGTGTGCTTTCCTAGGTAAATTTATTTCTACACTTGCATCACATTGGCATCCTCCCCTCCTCCACCTGTTCACCAAGATACTTATTTTTCATTTCAAAGAGATTAAAAAGCTCTCCATCCTCCTGCCTCAGCATACATCCTGCAGCCCCTAGCGGTCCTTAGCTACTACACCACATCACAGGCTGCACAGATTTGCCCAAGTACCTCCTACTTGCTCGGCTTCCTCCAGCCACTTGGATAATATTGCTTTCAGTTTGCATGCATTTTTGAAACTGAGCTGCAAGTTTTCAAATCGGCAGATGGTTGTTTGGCTGAATTCTGACCCATGCACTGCGGCCAGAGCTTCGCCCACGTTTGTCTGGGTGTATCCTGTGAAAAGGTGAGAGACAGCCTTATTTCCAACTTAACCAGGAAGATCAGGGTGTGTCCTTTAGCATGCATGCTGAATCTTTGTGAATTACCCTTTAAAAATTCCATAGTCTTACAATTTAGAATTATTTAGATTTGGCATATAATTATAAAGTACACTAAAATGTTTCTCTAGTTGATAAGTTACTTTTTCTCTTAAAGTCAAAAGGACTCACATGTAAACATAATGGTAGTGAACAGATACCGTGTGTGTCCTAATACTTGATAATGAACTTAGAAATTCTTGGTCTTTATATCATGAGTATCAAATATGACATATGCTCAAAATACTATACCCATCTAGTATAGTATACAAAATGTACAGTAATAGATCAAGCACACTTTTATGTATGAAAAATATATATATGTATTTTAGCAATATATTGTTACACCAAATAGGTTTACTTTACCAAAGATTATTTCATCCAAAAGGCCGACTGTGGTCCCACATTTTATTCCGAACTCCACACACATTTACTATTTTATTGGGTAAAACATCTATTGCCCAGCAAAAGGTCCTTATTAATTGCCCCAAACATCTCTTGCATATAAGGTAAAATAAGCCATCAATGTGTAATTTAAAACATCCATGGCAATATAAACATAACAGAAAATAAGTATGATAATGAAGTCCCCTGCGGTTTATTACATGTACTCAGTACATATTATTTCAGGGCCTAGGGCTATATACCTTTATATGTACTATGACTGCATATGATGTAAATCAATAAATGTCATTATAAATTACCTACGGCTCATTATGCCAGTTCGGAGGTTTGAACTATCATTTTAGACCATTTAAAAAATATATTCTTTCATGAATTTGAACCACAATTAGTTGTTATGGTTGTTCCATTAAAAATATTTTTCAATAGAAAAGGAGCAGTGGCTTGGACTAGACAATTTACAGAAATGGAGACATAAATGATCATCAGACAATAATGTGAATAACAATAGTTTAAAATGAAATTTAACATTTTTACTAAAACCGCAGTGCCAGGCCCCTTTGTCTTTGCAGAGGTCCCGAAGACTCAGAGAACACCTATCCTCAGCCACTGCTTACTTATTTCATAGTCTGGTCATTTGCTCTCTGCTGGAGACAGAAGAGCTATCTGTGATGGTAAAATTCTGTAGAGATGAGTTTGACAACATCTATCAAAATACATTAGTGTTTAATCGACAATTTGGTGCGTGCATTTTCCGTTCATATATGAATATCGATGCAAAAATGCATTTATAGAGTTACTAACTGTGGCGTTGCTTTCATCACTAAGAGACTAAAACCATGTAAGAGACCTAGATAAATAAACTCATGTATTTATATTTATAAGGGGGGGTAGTCAACAGATTCATACATACCCCCAAGAAGTGAACTCTGAAAATACTCTAAGCTCCCCAAAATTATCTGTATAAAAGAATATATGCACTTGCTTGCAGATGTGTGAGATAGCTCTAGAAAGATACCCAAGAAATGTGAAGAAAAAAAAGAGGAGCAGATGATGGAATGTCATTTACATTTTCATTGTTTCAAATCATATGATTGAAGTATCTATTCAAAATTTCAAGTAAAATATTTAATAAGGGGGTCGCTTTAAAGCTAATCTTGAGGTAGGCTAAATATAAGGAAGCCGCATTAACTTAAAAATACATGTTTTCATCCTATTAAGAATTTACAAGAGATTAAAGAATTTTGATGTGTTTTAGTTTCCCCAATTTGACTAGGTTAAATGCACAGGAGACACAGAGAATGTGAAGCCTCTTGGACTCTTTCAAGCAGAGAATAGAATATTTCCCAGTAAAGAGAGTAAGATTTGCAAATGAAGTTGTTTGATCCATCGCAGTTAACAAAGGCATACCTAACTTAATTCTTCTCACTTTAAACTCGTTGGCAAATTGCTCAAGTTCTCGGATTTCTGGGGAATCCATGTCAATTGGCTCTTCAACCAGTTTACTTTTCCTTCTGAGTTCCTGCTTGAATTCAGAGGCTGTGGGATCCTCCACCAGAAGAGGCTGGTGCAGGGGAGGAATACCATGACTCAGGGTATGATCCGGAAACTTGTACAGACAGGGGGTTAAACCGCCTGTGGGTAAAGAGAGAGCAAAGGACTGTTGGTGATTATGTCTGTTTCTCTACAAGCAACACTCTGTTAGAATGCACTGTTTTTGTTTTTCAATGAAGGACATTGTAGTACAGCCCAGGTTGCCTTTGAGCTGTGCAATTCTGCTACCTGGGCCACCCAGGTGCTCGGATTATGCATAAGGCCACATTGATTCAGTCTTAACTTTTCCACCTTACCCTATGCTCAGTGTCCTAAAGCAGGATCCAGAGCAGGTTCTACCTCCCCGAGAAAAACAAAACCAAACTTGCAGTCAAAGGAGAAGGAGACAATTTTAAATAACTAAATTATTTTCTAGTTCTCTCTCAAGAAGGGTGCAAGGTTTCATTTTTTCTTGTAAAAAGACATATATTCCTGAGAGTCTGGGGCTCAGATCTAACCAGATTGCATGCATTAATCTTTGTCATCTTAATTAACTTAAGAAGTGACCTCTAGTGTTTGCTATAACCAAGGCACAAAGTGCTTGTAATTCATGCTATACTGAGAAATTCTTGTAACTGAGAAATTAATATTATGATAATGTTTTGGTAGTGAATGCTTAACTTCAATTAAAAAATAAGCATGTCTTTTAAATTTGATAAAGACAGATAAAAGTTAGGATACACAAATGTAGTTAAGTCGATTTAATGAGGCAGAGAAACAAAAGGTAAGTTAGTACTTCTATTAAAATATTGTGTGAAGCTTTCTTAAAAAGTAGACAATATATTGGAAAATAAAGAAAAGCAAAAATAAAATGCAAAGGAAGGGATCATTCTAGACAGGAAAGGGAGTTCTCCGTAGAGGATGCAGTGCTGGCTTCCTGCACTGATTGTGTGCTTTAGGAAGTAAGGATGCACTGAAAAATTCATACATTTCAGAGTTTACTTGGAAAATAGATTCTACCTCAGTTCAGGATCCTAAGTGACAAGGTGGCAAAGAAGAAAATTTCAAGATATTCTGTTTCACTTTTTCTTCATTGATAAATTACTATCTTTTATTATTGGAGATTTCACTTCTGCTTATATTAAATGTCATGTATAACCAAGTACTGAATAATTTATTAGTCTCATGAGTATATATAAACACTAAAAACCAAGTTTCAAAGAGTACATACAGTAATTATTCTCAGAAACATTAAAAATATAATGATATATCACAACTGCACTCATGAGTTAAAGAAATTAGTAATAATAAAATATGTAAACCTTCCAATAATATATAAATGTTTAATAAGCAATAGTGCAAATCAGCAAGTTTTTAGCTCATATTATTTATATAAGAATATGTAATAATAAAACTCAATTCTATTCAATAGATAGAATATAATTTTTTAATGAAAATTAAGCATATAAATCCTGAGAGGTTAAATTAAATAGTATGAAATAAATTCAACTTTAAATTCAGGTGCGATAATGATTTAAGAAAAGCTTTTTTTCTTTTTTGGTTGATTTAATTTTTTGTGTATGAATGTTTACTTGCATGTATGTATATGTACCACATATAAACCTGGTTCCTGTGGGGGTCAGAAGAGAGTGTCAGTTCCCCTGGAACTGGGTCAGAGATGGTTGTGAACTACCATGTGGGTGCCAAGAACCACACTTCAGTCCTTTGCGAGAACAGCAAATGCTATAAACCACTGAGCCATCTCTTCAACCCAAGAGAGAAACTAGTTTTGTTGCTTAAAAAAAAATGTGCACTGTTTTTTATGAGTTGTCCAGTTAAATTTCAGGATAGCCTTTAATAAGAAATGATAGTTATGCTATCCTTCCTGGTCTTTGTTGCCAATTCTCATGCCCATCACAATCCTGCAGTAATGTAAGGCCTCTCTATAGGACACATCTGTCCATTTCATGCTGTCAGGTTCCTTTTCCATCTAAAACTAAATGAGTTAGAAAGAAAAAAGATGTTTATCTCCTCCACAATTTACAATCTAGAAAGTCTCTGTATAAAGAAACCAGTAACTTCCTTTCAGATCAGTAGCTGCCCTAACTACACACAGTAGTCACACGGAATGGATGCCACCGACTTAGAAAAAACACTACTTATTTTCCAGTCCGTACTCAGGTAACTCAAACAACTTTCTCTCAAAGCTTTCCTCAGATTAAACACATTAGGTCGCCTCTACTCAATCTCTTTCAGGCAGAACTGGAAGAATTTAAAAAGCGCATTAGCAGTGAGCCACTCCAGGGAAATCCAAGGGTCGTTTTTCTTAACACAAACACTCTCCGAAAGCCGATGGCTAGAAAAGGCATTGAAAGGAGTCAATGAAAAACGAGCAGGAAATCCCAAGCTGCAAGGTTTAGTGACCGCAGTAAGCATGAAAACGTGATATGTGGTGAAACATGGAGCATCCATGAAGCACCCATGATTACATCCGTTGCATCATCATTTTCATAGAACTTGCCTTCCTGAGCACTGCACCATAGCAGCTAGCATCACAATCAGACAGAATTCTCTTCCTAGCCTATGACTCCTAGCCTGCGGACCATCGGGAATGGTGGTACGGAATGAATAACAAACTCTTTTTCAAATCTTTTCAAGCCTGGATTACTTTTGAACACAGTGAGCCATGCAGCAGAAATCTCAAAAATGTTTCTCAAAACACTGGTAAAGCAACACCATCCTTTGCCTGTGAAAAGCTTGGAAATGCTGAAGCCCTCTCCATACTCCCTTAGTTTCTCACAATGCGTACTGATCCACTTTGGCTTCTTTGAGTTGTTCTGTATGTCTTTATGTGTTGCAAATGTGGCAGAAGACAGGTAAATCTTTCACAGCAGGCACAGGGGATAGAAGTAGAGATTGCCTTGCAAGCTGTTGACTCAACCCTTCATGTGTTGGGCTAAGTTGCTCCTGCATGTGGCTGAGAACAAACATCTCAGGCTAAGTGGTGTTATAAGAACAAACAAGGAAAGCAGAGGGGCATGAAGATACATGTCTGCATCATAACTGTGCACAGGAACAAATAGTGAAATATTTCTACTTATTCTTCCCTTTTTACACATACATTGACAAGCAAATCATGTTCAAATCTGACCATTTTCCCATTTTGTGAGGACTGTATATACTGTCTGCACCAGACATGGGTTCACACTTCATTTGACAAAACAAGTTTAATTGTCACACAGCTATGATCATGTGTTTCCATCAAAGCCCAGAACTGCTCTCCTGCCACAAGGTCAGTGAGGCAGCTGAAGCAGAGAGAGTTTAGGCTGTTGACAAATCCAGCTCCTTACAGAAGAGTGCTGGGAAGCATCGAGAAGGGAAGACACCTGACTGCTGCTGGAAGGCCTTTCCTGAGGAAAAGCCAGCTGTCTTCAGAAGGACTCTTCCCTGGACAACCCTACCATCTTGGGACAAAAGAAAAGAAATCAGGAAGAGCGACAGAGAAGAGAGAACAGGGAAGGGATGGGGGAACGGAAAACCAAAGGCAAGAAGCTGAAGGGAAAAGCAAAAGGATGAATCAGGAGATTTCTATGATCTTGTTTTGTTCCCTAACAAAAGCTTTTTTGTCCCTTCCTCTTAAAATGTAGTTTTAAAAATGGGACTTTCCCTCCACTTCAAGGCTTAGCTGCTGTGCCACATTCCCAGCGGGGTCCTTGTTCTTTGCCATGAGACTGGTGTACCTAGTTACCACGGAATGGTGGACCGAAGAGCCTCCATGTTTCTTCCTAAAGTTCACTCTGCTTTAGAAGCTGAGAACCAAAGCAGCCCAAGAAACTCAGGAGCCCAAGTATTGAGCTTTTCATTTTGGACTGGAAGTTTGCTTCACTTTGTGTTTTCTAGCATGTTTGTGAAGAACATTTGTCATCCCCTCATGTGGTTTATAATGCAGACTGATGATATTACATCTCAATACTAAGGAGTAGAGAGGAAGAAGCAAATGATCACATCTATCTGAGGAGAGCAAAAGATTACAAGCCTGCTTCAACAAGAACCTGGTAGAGGGGTCTCATTAGTTAATGGTGTAACTATTTGCTGTTTCCTGTCCAGCCAGTCACTTCCTTTAGCGTGTTGGTGCCTGGACTGAGACTTCATCTAAGGATTTAAATCCTCCTCACCAACCTGACAAAAATCATGATAGCTCTTTCCTTCCTGTGAGCTAATTTAACAAAATGTTAAAATAAAATCTTCAGACTACAGGCAAATACAACAGCTATATTAAAATTTTCCACACCCTTTGAAACAGTTATTCCAGTAGTGTCCTCTCACAGGTTATACAACATCAAACCTGCCCATAAGATGCATTTGTGGATCTTGATAGAGAGTCTGACATTTCAGAAAATACAAATGACAAGGCTAGGTTTCTATCATCTGTTTTATAACATGCCTTCCTTGTTTTTGAATGGCTATATTTTATGACCCAATTTGTGCAGCTTCCCTGGGAACGAAAGCAAGAAAATTCAGATTGTCTAAGATTTAATCTCCAATGAAGTGCATGCTAATGCTGAATATATGTCAAGAACCAGGCATGCTGACAAATTATAAAGCATATAATATTTTAATGACATCCCTCCCAGAAATATTCAAATATAGTCTCTGTGCACCATGGTGAGATTTCATTTTAGTGATGAAATATAATTCAGTTTGAAAGCTACAATGATACCTCTAAATCTTGATATGACAATTGTGTTCATGATGTCACTAAACCAGACTTTGGATATGGTAAACGTCTTTCATGGGTCTTTTCCCATGACTATGTTGAGATAAAAAAAGGAAAAAAAGGGAAGAAAAAAGAAAGTAAGAAAGAAAGAAAAAGATAGATAGAAAGATAGATAGATAGATAGATAGATAGACAGACAGACAGACAGACAGACAGACAGACAGACAGACAGATAGATAGATAGATAGATAGATAGATACTGAACGGGAGAGGGTGTGCAGAGTGCTGTCAGCTACCTCTCAATGGGACCCTGGCCTGCTGCTGCCAGTGCTAGGGCAGGCTACATTACAGGACTCTGAGGCTAGCTATAAACTCTCTAGAGTGTGGGCCACTTTATTAAGCACAAGGGAGGTGGTACCTAAAGGAATTAGGACAAGCAATAATTAGCCACTGGTCTGTGGCTGGTGTATGTGTGTGTGTAAGTATATAAATGTATGTGAATGTGTATATGTGTTGCTTGTTTTGGTTTTTATACTAACTCACGTCAAAGAGCAAAAGCTACCTCTTTTTGAGGAAATAGGGAACTGAAGGCGCACAGAGATTGCTGGAAATCGCTGTGACAGAACTTTCCTCCAGCAGAGAGCAGCATGCGACCACATGCTTGTCACTTTCTATTTAGACACTCAAGGCTCTGTGAAAGCTAAAGAAAACATTCTACTTCCCCTACTTGAGGATAGTTTGCTAATCCATGGCTGTTATCGTTCGTCAGTGAGCTTGTTGTTCTTGTTGTTTATGAATACCGATTAATTAGATGGTTTATAAGTAATGGATTTTCAAAGGAAAAAAAATGCCTTGGCTTTAGATACCCCTAATTATTGAAAAGTAAAACCAGGTTGGAGAGACAGCTCAGGAGTTAAGAGCACTGGCTGCTTTTCCAGAGAACCTGCATTTAATTCCTGGCACCCACATGACATCTTACAGCTGATTATAATTCCAGTCCCAGGGGATCTGAGAGCCTGTTCTGGCCTCTGTGAGCAATGCATGAAAATGACACACAGACAGACATGTGAACAAAGCACCCATAAAAATAAAATGAAAATATTTTTTTAAGAAAGAAAAAACAAGGTTTATAGGCAACCATTAAGAACACAGCTCTTTGAAGGAGGTGGGTAAAGAGGTGGCGGGGAGTTTGAAAAAGGAAAAGAAAATGGTTAAAATTTGTTATATAAAAACAAATTAAATAAATATTTTAAAAAAAATACCAGCCTTTATTTTACCATAATAGTAAATATGTTGATTTATTCAGAATGATGTTTGGCCAAATGTAAGAAATGCTCATGTTCTCAATGTTTTATTTGGAAATCTTAATGCTTACTGAGAAATTAGAGATTAATGAACTAAATTACATGTTCCATTTCATTTAGATATTCAATATTCTAAGCATATTTCTATGTTTCTCCATATATAATTTCTTACTTGGAGGACACACATGAGTATATTTTAAAAGATTTCCTTCATATTTGATTCCTTTATCCCAAATCTCTACTGTCTCTGCCTCTCTTTCTCCTCCCGACTCTTTCTTCTACTGCTAGGACTTGGTTTTTTTTCTCCTGATGTGCGTTGTTTTCCTGCTGCAATAACAGATATAGACTACTAAAATATTTCTTTCAGAGCAAACTAACAAATAAAATCTGTGAACAATAATCCATATTTTTTAACTGACTAAATTATTGTCTTTAGTCATGCTTCCAAATTAAGTAATGAATTTGGTGTTGACTGGATCTTGTAGGACAGGTGTTCTCATTTCTAGAAAGCCAAGCTATCAATGTATTTCCACCAACACCAGGAAGTTGACATTATACTTGAAAGAGGGGTGCATCGAGTCTCCTGAAAAGTGTGTCCCTTCACCTACCTCAGTAAAGCTTCAGAAACAATCTAGCTTCAAAGAACCGCCACAGCCTGAAATAGCCATTGCTAAAGTCCCTGAACAACAGGCTGAGTCTTCAGTTTGTATCTTCTATTTATCTTTCTGGAATGGGTATACAAAGGCAGTACTTTGACGAAGGTGATGCTCCATAAACCGTGGTCTCTGATGGAGTAGCCACTAGACAAACGAGAGTACTCGCCCCTGGAAATGGAGCTGATTTATCAGAGAAAGCGAATTTTAAATTCGTATTTTAATTAACTTTCATTTAAGTAACCATATGGGTTCTACTATCCAGTATAATATTGCTAACGGGAATCCCGCAAAGGCAATAACAAGTGGCATCTCATAGTTTAACAGTAGTAAGTTAAAAGGCAAGCAAACAACAGCAAAACCATGCAAAGCTCATGCAAGAGTCAGAAACACTGGAGTTTTCGAGAGCCTCACAGGTCAAGGGACACTTCTGCAAGTGGTAGATCTACCACTAACTTTGAAGCCAAAAGACCAGAATTCCTGTTACAGTCTTGTCACCATTCTCTCTGGTCCAGAACCCAACAACCTTTTCCCCAGTTCAAGATCACATACAAAGTTTTTCTTACCTGCCATCACTCCATAGGTGGATGGCTGGTTTCCATAATGACAGGAAGGCACAGAATAATGAAGTCCTGTCGCTGTATTTCCCACAGTTGTCATCGAGAAATACGTGTGCAAACATTTAGGAGTTTGGATCAAAGACAAAATAGACGGGACTGGTAAGAAAATGTATGAGGATTCAAGACACATTCAACTCATTTCAAAATCACACATTTATGCGATTCTTAAATTATATGCCAGTATGTGCTTTCTTCCTCACTGGTAATTTTCTAATGAGCAGATAAGATGAGGCAAAAGTGGACCCAAGTGATGAGATTCTATATCATAAAAATAGACTTGTATGTTTTATGTTGAGGTTACAAGTATCTCACGAGGAGAGGTGAGAAGAGAGTGAATCCCAGCTCTTTGAGATTTGTAAAATCCTTGCGGGTTTCTTCCAGTGGATATTGCACCACTGCCATTGATAAGTGGCCTGAACATCATTGTGTCAAGGGGGGTGTCTCATTGTGACATAAGGAGGGTGTCTCTGGAAGAATAAATACCTAAAGAAACTCTTAAATTGTCACAGCTGATAAATTTCTGATTTCTTTTGCTAAAGACAAGATGCCAAGTAAAGATTTCCTTGTTTAGATACAATCATGAAATTACTGCAGCTTAACACTTCCGACAGTGTTAAGCCCAATTATACTGCACTTGCAGGTTTTTTCATGTGTGTAACATATAGAAAAATTTTAATGATAAAGTCGGTCAAAAAATAAATTCTTTTCTTGCTGAAGGTTGTATATACACGTAATTCTAGGAATAGAGTATGATTCTTGAAATTGGTGTGCATTTTAGAAATAAGATATGAACTATAAAATGTATATGAAGTTTTAAACACAAATCACCATTTAACAGCAGAAATATTCAGCAATAAAACTATTAGAAAAAGTTTCCTCATGTATTTACTTCCTCATTTTTCTATCATAATCCTAAATAATTTATAATACAATTTAATAATATAATTAGGTTGTTATAATGAGCATAACAATTTTTTTCAAATAAATAACATATTGTATATAATTGGGAGTACATGATATAATAATTAATGAAATGTGGACTTTTAATAGAATAAGTACATTTTGTCTAAATATAGAACAATATTTCATTGTAAATATCTGCGTAAATTTCCATCTATTACTGATATAGAGAGTTGTGAAGTAATTTTACCATATAATGGTTACACAGAAAATTTTCAGTATTCATTTAAGAAATTCAATGTATTTTAACCATATTTAATATCTAAGGGCTTTCATTAAAATAATTAGTTCTAATTTCTTATCTAACTACATGTATATATAACTTGATAGAAAAATTATAAATCATTAAAAATAATCAAAGGAAACATTTACAAATTGTTTTAAAATAGCTATTTGATATTTCTGTTTTTGATTTTAGGAAATTAGATAAAAGATAGGTTAATTTATTAAATGCTTTGCTATGTAATTTTAAATAAATCTACAGAACTTAAAGATACATCATTTTGCTACATCGTTATTTTAATCTCAAATTTTACTTTCCTACTGATCAAATATTCTTCTTATAGTCAATTAGAGAAACATAATATTTTTCTAATTCTCAACCTATAAAATGTATTGGTTTAAAAGTGTGATTGTATTATAATGATTTAGATTATTTATGGAACTGTTTATACAATTACTATAGGATTAAATTATTTTAGTATTATAATTTCCATCAAATATGTTTCATTACACTCTCAAAATTACCTTTTAAATTAAACTATGGGAATCTTTCGTATATTAAGTGATGTTGCCAGAGTCAACATGTCTAATCTCCTGATTATTTAAAACCAGCCAAAGATGAATGAAAGAGCTTCACAAATGTTTGAAAACTGCCTAGTTGTCATAAGTTGTTTAAATGTTTTAAATCATAATATAAGCCCAAACTTTTATTTCTACAAATACAAAATTTTATTTCATTTCTCCATCTGAGTCAATTACATTTTAAACAGATGAAAGGTGAATTCAGATTGTTATTACATGGAAAAATTCAGTTAGTTCAAGGATCCAGCAATCTGTAAACAGACTTTGAGACCATTTATTATTGCATTAAGTGCAAATATATTAGCAAAGAACATACGATTGCTCGTGCCTAGTTTTGATCTACAGTTTGTTTTATTTAGGAATATAAAGACAAATTTAAAAGTTATTTCTAAAACTCAGTCTTGAGAAAATCTTAACTCTCTGAGCTCTAAATGTTATCTTGCTTTCTTTTCTAAGTTTAATACTATGCATTTTAATGCAAGTTTAATAAAGCATTTAATTACTTTATTCATTAAAGCTCACTTTGGTTTGTGTTGGGAATTTTTTGGTTTATTTTTTATCAGGCTCATGGTTGGTTAAAGATAGTAACAAATGTAATTCAAAAATGAAATACATTTTTAATATAAAGTAGTAGTACCTATTTAACATTAAAGTATTTTAGAATATTTTATTTTCATCTTTATCCATAAACATCTCTATTAAAATAGTTTCCGAGAGTGAAAATGTTCAAGCTCATTATTTGCTATGTAGAAAAAAAGCTCTTCAATTGTAGAGGGAACCAATAAATTCATACATGACTTTCCTTACTAATTTTTCTATATTCTTAGGCAACTTAATATTTAACTAAAGCAAATTAAAAGAGGGAAATGGAACAGAGAGATTGTTCCCCAGAAAGAGTCATCACATCAGTTCTGAAAGCTGCAGGCCCAGCGGTGGAAGTCAGTACCTGTAGACATCACGTTGGTGGCATGGTTGGAGACTGGGAGGCACTCAGCGGCACTGTGATGCATTATCAGGGGCAGAGCTGCAGAAGCGTCAGAATTCAGAGGTATAAAGGTATCGGCCGAAGTGAAAGATTGGCAACTCATTTCCACAAGAGAGTAGTAAAATAAGACCTGCTGCTTGCCAGATCACTTTTATTACATTACTGTATCAAAGGGCCGATTCACCTGCATATATACATCAGGAAGGCTCTGAGGCACCAGGAGGGAGCGGGCGAGTATTTATACCATGAGGAGATCCATTTATACATGTTAATAGCTTTTTCCCAGGAGTGTTACTGTGTCAACTCGAACTGTCTTTCTTATCCAAGTATTATCTGTGCTCAAGGAGGAACCTGGTTGTGGGGTACAAATTGAGGGGAAGGCAAAACTACAAACTTTATTTGATATCTTTAATAAATGAGATCTTTGGGGAAGAATCAGAAACTTTGAAAAGATGTTTCTCAAAGTTAAGAAGTGACAACGAATTGAAAACTAGGTGTCTTTAGGTTTCTAATATAATAAAAGCCTTAAATATGAGATATTTTCCTTTTGGTTAACTGCTTAAATAACATTCAAAGTAGTATTAAACCAGGGAAATGCATACTATATAATTTTAAGAAGTGAAGTATTTAAGGGCTGTGAAATGATGGCTCAGTGGTCAAGGTGCTGGCCACACAAGTCTGATGATATGAGTTCTGTACCTGGAACCTGTGTAAAAGTGGAAAGAGAGGACCAACTCTAAAGAGTGTCCTCCAGCCTCCACATGCATGGCGTGGCATATAACTTCATGTGTACATCATGCACACACACACACACACACACACACACACACACACGTAATACTAGCAACAGTGTTTAAAGAAATGAATTGTTTAGGTTGACACTTTAGAAGGCATTGTAGTGGTGAGGCCAGTGGGCCGCGTTATTGGCATCCAGCTAGCTTAACCCCCAAAATAATTACACAGAAACTGTATTCATTTAAACACTGCCTGGCTCATTAGTTTTAGTCTCTTATTGGCTAACTCTCACATCTTGATTCATCCCCTTTTTAATAATTTGTATACCACCACAAGGTCATGGCTTACCTGGAAAGATTTCTAACCAGCATCAGTTTTAGACAGGAGTTTTATGGCGTCTGTCACACTACCTTCTTTTTAGCATTCTGTTTTATCTACTCCGCCTACCTGATTTCTGCCCTATCAAAAGGCCAAGACAGTTTCTTTATCCACCAATAAAAACAACACAAATACAAAAAAACTTCCTAAACCAAGGCATGGAGAGGAAATAAGACAAATCATGTGCTGTTAGTTATAAGTTTACATTCAATAGAGCATGTTTTTTAAAAAAATACAAGAACTATTCAAAGTTGTCCTGTGAGGATACAGTGGAAAGATTTTAATAATGCATAGTACTGTGCAGAGAAGGCAAGCAGAAGTGACGCCATCTTTCCCTTGATTTCAGTGTACACATTAACAACTCACACTTCTTCCTAGCTACTGACGGGATTCAGTGACAATTTTCTATAGGTATGCCAAACAGACCTCCATCGCCATAAGTGATGTAGCATGCACCCTTGATAAGCGGCTCTGAGCCACAGGCTAGGATTTGGGCCATTCTACTAAAGATGCTGAGGTAACAATGTAGGTGCTGGATACAAACTTCACACACAGATATACTGACAATTTATGAGAATGAAATGCATATGCAATTGATTCTAACATAAGTATCAGCCTCCAGATACTCCGATAATTTCTGTATATAAATGGTATTCCGATAATTTCTGTATATAAGTGGTATTCTGATAATTTCTGTATATAAATGGTATTCCGATAATTTCTGTATATAAATAGTATGTTGGATTTTGAGTCACCGTGAAATACACCTGGAGGGAACAAATTTTAAAAATCATGTCTACTCAGAAGTTTCAGTCCATGGTCAGCTGACCCCTGTTGCTTGGACTAAGGCTAAACAGAATGTCACTTGGGCCAGAACATGTGATAGAGCAGGGTATGCCCTCATTGAAACAGGAAAGAGAGGGACAATTATGAAAGGCCAGGCTAAAAGAAGTCCTTGAAGAGCACGCCCCAAACGGCCTACTTCTTCTAACCAGGTCTCACTTCCTCAAATTTCTATCAACTCCAGAAACAATGCCCTAGTTAAGAATCCAGCCTACGGGGCTATTTTATATCCAAACCATAGGAATGAGTGAATGCATTATTATTAATAGAATGCAAACAAGAATAATATAGAAATAGAAGTAATGGCAAGGGTTTGACAGTACTGAAAAGAGGACCATATTGCATTGGTATCTGAATGCTTTTATTATGGTGTGTTTCGAGATAGAATTGACTGCCTCATGCTAAATTTATTATTAATATTGACAACACTACAACTCCAAGAATCATGGACAAGTTGATTAGCAATCAGTAGGTATCTTGAACAAAATTATTAATGTGCCTAATACTAGAGATTGCCTGAAAAACAGTGTTTTTAAAAGTGCCATATTTCTCAGTCTGGATTTGAAGCACAATTAGTCTTTTTTAATTGGAGAAAGATTTTGGTAATGAAAATAAGTTCTTACAATCTTTCAGAATTTGGATAATTTTCATTCTTTCCACATGTGAAAAAGGCAAGAATGGTTGAGAGTACTTATAGGGAGATCACACTAAGGAAATTTAAAATGATTTTTGAGGGGAAATGATGCATCTAAAAGATTATACAGATAACATAGTTATCAGGGTTTAAAAAATCAATCTTAATCACTTTAATATCATTGCATATAGTCATGGGAATATACCTGTTGAAGATGGTCAACTTAATAATAATAAAGAAGTACAATAGACTCAGCCACCCCAGTAATATAAACTTCCTTAATAATTTTGAGATCTAAAAATAAAAAGTTGTGTTATTAGACATAATTAATCAATAAAATAATTTTAAATTTAAAACTCATGTTTTATAAAATGTAAATTGGAATATTTAAACTTTAGTAAAGCTGTGAAAAAGGTATCTCATTACATTCTTCTCATTTAATTCAATAAGCCCCTCAAGACTATGCCAGAATCCTTTGTCTAGGGTGGAGGCCTCTTCAGATGTCCCCTGTTCAATTTAACATATGTACTGACTTCGTCCTTGTAGTCAGCCATATTGGTGAGACTTCATGGGTGCAGCTCCTCTGACATTTTAAGGAGATGTAATGTTACAGCTAATTCCTATTCCTAAGTCTGGCAAACAATTTTGATGTTTTCACAGAACTACGGGTGGAAGTCACAGGTCAATACTGGGTCTCTTCCTCAGTTTCTCTTCACATTATTTTTCAAGACAGGGTTTCTTACTGAAGACAGACCTAGAATTCACAGATTGGCTAGAATGGCTGGTCAGCAAGGTGCTGAGATCCTTATTTTTCTGTCCCCATTCCTTAGTTCTGGAAATACAAGGGTGTGCTGTCATTCTTGGCTTTTGTCACTGAGTCACTTCCTCAGAATCAATATTGACTTTTACAGAGATGCTAAATTTTAACCATTTCTTATAGTTTTCCCTTTGCATTGTTTTCTGTTTTTTACTTTAGTAAACAATAATGCAATCAACACATTTACTCAAAAATGTTTTCCCCGGTATAATTTTAGAAAGTCCAAAGGTAAGACAGATTTCTGAGAAGTAGAACTACTGCATCTATGTTTATGAACACTTAAAGTTTTAAGAAATTAGCAAAAATTTCAAATAATGGCATAATTTTTGTTTCAAATATAGTGAAGAGATTAATTTAAAAAGGAAGTTAGGGCATGTGGAAAGCTCTAAAAAGAAAGAGAAAACCATTGATATCTCTCAGAATCTCCTGTCTACTTCCCTCTGTGTCTCACTGCTGTCTTGCTCAACAGAATAGCCTAGTTTGATTAGCCATCCTATGGCTTGTGTTTTCAAGAGGGCAAAGGAACCACCTACCAGCTTGTAGTTTATGTTTTTGAGAGTTCTCTCACTATTGTAGAGTGCTATCGGTCAAATAAGAAGCACTTCTGTGGCTCAGAAAGACCTACATTTGTCCATGGGTGAGTTTGCTTAGGAAATGTGCAGGCATTTAGACAATGAAGGACACACTAGCATCTAGAAAAATAGCTCTGAAATATGCCTAATACAGAAACACTATCTGATCTGAGAAGCTTTATTGTACAACTGAGAATCGCCTTACATTCTCAGTGGTATTACAAAGTATGAATACTTATGATGGATGGATCTGGTAAGTCCATAGAATTTACTATCTTTAATTCACATTTTGAATGGCTAACACACTATCTTTTGGATTTATAGTAGCTAGTTATGTCTATGATTTTATTAACTGATTCTCCTTTACCTTTTAAAATTATTTGGCTTTATTTTCCACTCACATTTGCTTTTTAATTTTGGGTATCAAATCCAGAGCCTCACACATGCTAACCATTTGATCTACTTCAGAGACACAATCTTAATCTTATGCCTTTTCAAATTGTTAAGACCAGAAATTTCCTTTGCTTTTGAAAACTTTTTCCAAGCAAAGCATCTTCTATTTTATTGTTTGTCTTTTGAACTTATGCTAGATATTGTGATAAATAATAGCTTAGACTTAAATATACAAATTTATTCTTTTGCGTGCTTCTTAATAGCTCAGCATTTTAACTTTATCTGTTATTCAAAAGGTTTTGGTGTTATTTCAGAGACTCAAAAAGCTCTGCCTGGGAGGTTTAAATGGTAGTTCAGTAGTTATAAGTACATTCTGCCCTTTCAGAGGACTGGCTTTATCTCCTAGCTCAGAGCCATGTGTAACTCCAGTTCCAAGGAATCCAGTGCCCTCTGTTAGCAATGTCAGGCAACAGGAAAGTACATGATACACATACATAAAGGCAAATACTCATATATAATATAAAAGTAAACATACATGTAAATATTTTATGTTCCTTTACCATATGACATTGTAGTTTCCACATACAGTTTAAGAAATAATATTCATCATAATATTTGGAGCAAGAGGCAGGAGGAGCAGGAGTCTCAGGCCAGCCTAATATAAAGAATAAAAATTCCTCTTGACATTTTAAAGTGTCATTTTGTATTTGAGAGCTCAATTATACTTTATTTATGGTTTGAGAGCTCATTTTAATTACTTAAAAGGAAACAAAAATTGTAGCTCAATTAAAAAACTAGTATCATCTAAATAAACAGTGCTGAGGATGTAACTGGTAGGTGTAGGTGGTAGACATCATCTATAGCATATAAAGGCCCCGGTTTTGGTCCCCAGAAGTGCAAATAGATATTAGATAGATGAGATACATAGATGATTGATAACTAACTATATGAGAGATAGATGATAGAAAGATGTATAGATAGATAGATAGATAGGTAGATAGATAATAGATAGATAGATATTAATAGATGATAGACAGATATAGATAAATGATAGATAGATAGAAATTAAAATTAAAACACTAAGTTTTGAAATGTTGATCACATTTTTAAAGTGTAAACTAAGAAATAATTCTGTTAAAATAATATTCAAAATTATTTATCTCTAGTTACTATAATTAAAGGTTTTTTAAATATTTGTATGTACTAATTTTTCTTTCTTAGTTTTTTCTTGTTACTCAGACTGGTTTTGAATCTTCTCATAGTTGTTGGGATTACAGATTAACCAAGTTTAATCTTTCCCATGAAATCCTATGTTTTCAGGATTTTGTAATTATCTAGAATGCTTAGCACATCACTAGATTATGGAGCCAAAGTTCATTGAGTATTGCTTTTCATGGAAAGATGGACAAGGAAATTTGAGGATTTCACAGTCTGTTTACTAATAATTAGATCATAATTAATACCTCAAATAGAACAATACCCAGAATGTAATAAATGTTTAACCATTATTCATAATTGCTTATCAGTAAAGCTTCATAACAATCATATATACTCATATAGTATGTGTCTTGATATGTTTTATCTCATTTGTCTTCACATTAATCTCATGAGGTAAATATCATTACAGTCTGCCTAACTGAGACACAGAAGAGTAAGTTCTTATCAAAAGTCATACATTCAGCACATGGTAATGCTGAGATAAGAATGTCAGACATTTAAACTCTGAGGACATGTAATACTGTTTTCTATTATATGTGAAGGGACTAGTTTGATCTTTACCTAAATAATGTTTTCTCTCTGTGTGTCTCTCTTTCCATCTCTGTCTCTCCCCATCTCTCTCTCTTTCTCTCCCTATCTCCCTCTGTCTCTCTCCATCACAACTTTTACTGTATCTCATAGCTTCAGAAAGAAAGTACAGCAAGTTAATTCTGCAAAGTATGGCATATTCTTGCACTTTTTTCAGCACCTTCTTCCCTATTTAATGTTATGTGTACAGAGCTATCTTACATGAGTGATGTGGAGACAATTTCTTGTGGGCAATAGACAGGCAATGCAGAATAGTTCAGTTTTATTCTAGGAGATGTTCTATTGATGCTAACAATTATTTGTGGAGAGTTTGAGTATAAAAAATGGTGAAGAAGACGTAATTAAACGTAGGAATGTGCTTTTTGTATGAAAGTGAATCTTAATCTAAATTAATGTATTCAGTTAACCTAAGTGGCAGCAAAATGAAGTATTCACACAACTCATAACTTTTGAAAAGATGATGAATTTTACTCAGTGTAGTTTTTAAAGGAAAAGATTACACTGCCATATGGTTTCAAAGGGGACTATGTCACATGGGGATCACTTGTTATTTAAACACATATCAGTTTTGTATGTCATTCTTAACTGTTTAGTGATTGTGAAAAGAGCAATGAATATACATGTTATGTGGTTTATTTTTGCATAAGTTCTTTCATATCCTGAAATCAAGCATTTTTTTTTATTGCCCAGGGAAGCGATAATGTCAAAGTTTTGCAATGGTGCTGAAGATGAATGTTGCCATAATGCTGTCTAAAGGGTAAGCTTGTAACTTACAGAAAATAAATGTCAAGGTGAGACACAGACTTAGGAATAATCCTTCCCCACAAGGGCCATATCCCGGCTGTACTGTAGCTGGTGGGCAGATTTATCATTCGTCTCACTCACTTAAATTGATCCAGACTTGTCCAAACAACACACTGCTGTGCCTGTGTTAATTTAATTGGAGAACTTCTTTGTTCTGTTCATTACCTAGCATTAATGTGGGAGCCATAGAAGTACATTTTAGAGTATATAAATCTTTCACAAGTGATATATTTACTATTTAGCTTCAATGGGGAGTAAGGTCTTTATTCCTTAAACTCATAATGTTAAGGAAAATAAGAGGAACAAACGATTATCTTCTTAGCAGCCTTACTGGGTAACACAAGGGTATCATATGGTGTGACAGGAGATGAACGCAGAGCGCAGCCAATGAGCTGATATTGTACTGAGTGAGTCCGTCCCCTCTGCTGGTCTGACCCCTTTTTCATTTAGGCATCTTTAAAGATGAAAGAAGCAGAATGTTCTAGTTACTGCAACAAGATTATTTAATTAGAATCATCTGGCGATGGCTTAGTTCATGGCACACGATAAGCTAACGTGGGGGCTATAGAGGGAGTTGAGGTAAACGGGCGCAAGAGGGAGGGGAAAAGGTGTTTCATTTCCTCTGAATGAGATCAAAGGACACATCCGACTCCGTGGAAGAGCCCCAGCATCTTGTCTTGTTTTTAAGAGTGTCTGGCATATATTAAACCAGAAAGTTCAGGTAACTATTATTGTTGTTGAAGTGAATGAAGCACTCTAAAATATCTGTGTAATAAGCAATGACTGCTTTAAAATAGCCATAAAAGTGAAGACAAGAAGACTTAGCAGAAGGTCAGGTCACGATGACACATTAGAAGGCCTTCAGCAAACTGTCTCACACCGTGTCCCGCACTAGAGCTGCTCTCAAGCTCTCTGCATCCATTCTTGTTACCTTCATGGGTTTTGTTTTGTTTTTTTTTGTTTGTTTGTTTGTTCTGTTTTGTCTTTACTATTATATTAAAGTGCAATTTATTCTGTTTGTTTTATTTTCTATTTCCATTCAGGAATGTCATGAGAAGAGCCACTGTTTATTAGCAAGATTTTTTTCTTAGCATATGGAATACGGATTGAACAATTTCAGTTTTTATAAATCCATATTATTTCAAATCATTTAGAAAAAGGCACATAACTAAATATTAAATCAATGTATGATTCGAGTAAGAAAACTATGTTATTTGATCAATATCATAACAAAAAAGGAAGCATAAGTTAGTGTAGTGAAATATACCAACGGCATCATGTTATCTAAAATATTGCAAGTGATGTTATTGGGATATAGGCATATGGTACTTTTTAGTGGCCTGCTGTCAGGAAAAAAAATGTTGTTTAAATGATGACACAATGTTTTCTGAATTCAGTGTCAGATTTTTAGTGCTTACTGAACATCTATTCTGCTACTCATACTATCAAGTGCTTTGCAATCTTACTACATTCCAGGCTCCCTAAATTAATGTAATTTTGGTGACCTCCAAGTAATATGCTAATCTCTGTCCCATAAATATGTGAAAATGTAGTTATATATGTTGCTTATAAAAATGTAAATATTCTGGCTTTTAGGTAAAAAAAAACCAATATGCTATTTTGTGTTTTTTATATGATCAAATATCCAAAAACATTCAAATATTCTGATCTATACAAATTTTGAAACCATTAATTTCTCCAAATATTTTGCTTATTTAGTATAATGAGTGTACAAGTTAGTGGTGGTTAACTTTAATTCAGGCTAATATTCTGAATTTATTTTTTGAGATGTTATATATGAGTATTTTATTTACATCATTCTCTCTTTCCATTTCCTCCCTCCAGTTTTTCCCATGTCACTCATTCACAAACACATGTCTTATTTTTTATTTATAATTGTTTTACACACACATACACATCATTTTAGGATTGGCTAACCTACCAGGTAGTTTGTCTTTGGGGAAGACTAATTTTCCCTCTCCTAGCAACCATTTAATTACCTGTAGCTTTTCCAGTAGATAAGACCTGTATGAATTCCCTCAACCATGTTGGAATGTCAACTAGTGTTGTCATTTTTTAGATCCTGTTTAGGCAACCATATTGTTGAGGTTGAGGTTGAGTGTCATGCTGAACAGGTGAGATTTGTTTGCCTGTGAAGAGGAAATGGAGAGAACAGAATAATACAATATGTAAAAAAAATAATTCCTGATGCCTTAAACACCAGCAATATTACACACACACACACACACACACACACACACACATATATATTGATGTGCATTTGTATGCATATACACATGTGTGTGAAAGTGTGTGTCGGCATGAGATTAATTGCTGTCTAGATCTTCAAGTGCTCAGTAAACCAAATATTAATATATTACTTCTAAGGGAAGCCTAAACATTCAGTTATGAAATTTGAAAGATTCGATGACAGGTAAATAAAATTAGAATTTGTCCTGTAGAGATGCCAGTCTAATACTAAGCTGACTCTGCAAATAAAAGTCACTGTTGTTACTTAACAGAGAGGAATTATCTGTAGGGCTAATACCCATGATTCTCAGAGAATATGTAGGATATAAACAAAGTGCTTGACAGAGATTAAAAATGAGGTTAGAAAAACTCTGAATTTTAAATAAGGCTGGTTAACCTGTGTTAGACAACTGTATGTCCTGGAAAAAGTGTAGATAATACAACTAATGTCACTTTATAAAAAGTAACAGTGTCATGGTTATGCTTAAGACACTATAGATAAGTGTACCTTAAAAAATGGTATCTTTGTTTAATACTTTTTCGTGGGTGCTCAGAATTAAACCTAGGGCCTGTTATGCTAGCCAGCCACTCTACCACTGAGCTAAAAGTGAGTTTTTATGAAGTCTGATAATGAAATGGAAATTGAATCTTGTTTAAATTAGTCACTCTGTGAACTAAGAATATTTCGATTTACATCTATGCTACCAAGATTATGACAGTTACTTTACTAATGAAAACCTGAATCAGTGATTCAGAAGTTCCAAATGATGAATGTTTGATATGACACTTCTTCCAGGATATAAAATACACCTGCCATGATTTTGTGAGATACATGTCCCCTCCATAAGCACATGTCACCAGTGAGAGCACACACTGCCGTGCATCTACTTCATCTTACTTTAGCTCTACTTATTTCCATGGGTTTCAGTAGGTTAGAGGTTGAGATGAAAGAAAAGGAAGATGACAAAAGATTAGGGGAAAGGAATTGAAATGTTGGAAACGATAGACTGGCCATACATTAAGGTCAATGGAAAATTTAGTGACTAAGGACGGTTTCATGGGACATAAAAGGAGCAAATGTTCACATGTGCCATACGTCAAAGAAAAAGACACAGAAGCAGAAAATGATGAAGAATCTTGTTCGTGTCTTCTTAAATTATTTTCCCAGCATCTATTCAATTTGTAATTGTTTTGCATAATCTAGGGAGAAAAACTGGGATAAGAGTGGTGAAAGCAGAGAGAGAAAGAAAGAGCCCCAGAATTAGGCAATGATGCGAGTTTGTAAAGTTAACTACAAAATCCTAGTTGAAAATGACTAGGAACAAGAACAGAAGTTCATCAGAGTTCACAGGGACTTTGTAATATTTTAGTTGCTCCTTTTATATTGAGGAATAGCAGAAAAATATTGAGAAATAATGACCAAGTGGAGATTAACATGTAAGTACCGAGCAAACCCATTTCATTTATATTCATACCTGAACTTTGAACATATACTTCTATTTAATGAATATTGATGTATGAGGCAGAAAACATCATCTGTTCAAACACAGTTGGAGGTTTAAGGTTTCCTTTTCCTATGAAACATCTTGCAAACGAACTGATTTCATCAACATATTCAAAGTCATATCCAGCAACTGGTAAAGGTCATTTGTAATACTCTGAAGCATAGGTCATAGTAGACAAGACTTTAACCTAAAAACATCAAGTGAATGTTACTTTAATATTTTTGAAATAAAGTAGGTTTTAATATTTCATATTTACAAAATTTTTTACAATTTACTATAACTCAAAATTATTCATTCAAGTCTCAGTGCAATCGTTTCTTGTGGGAACAAGGTATTTTAAAAATCTATACTTAAAAACTCTCATTTAATAAAAGTATGATGATGACTGGTTATATACATATACATATATCAAAGGTGACAAGGATTATTCACTTAGTGGCAGATAGAAAGGAAAAAGAGGTACAGGGAAGGAGACAGGACAAAATACAGATCTCCAGAATGTGTCTCTATGATCTACTCCCTCTAGTGAGTCCCTACCATCTCGTTTCCAGAACTTCTTAAAATAGTGCCACCAGCTAGGAACCAATTCCTTAATACATGGACCTATGAGGGGAACTTCATATTCAAATAAAAAATTAGCATAACATCTGAACATATAACAAGCAATACAGATGGCTCAAAGTGTATGTTAGCACACCTTGAACATGGAAAGGCTGAGCTGCTGCCTTCATAGACCCCTCACCCCATGCTTCAGTCTCTTTGCTGAGGGAAGGTACTCTGCAGGCTACCAAAAACAGGAATGCTGTTGCGAAATCCGGTCTCATAAAAAGAAAGAAAGAAACAAGCAAAGAAACAAAACAGACAAGTTATATTCTAACCATATGAAACATCCTGGGTTCTCAGAAACCCATCTATGGACAATATAGAGACATGTAAGATATGGTCCTGGTCTGAGCTCAGGGTCTTTTGTAACCATCACACAGGAATACTTTTGTGACTATAGGGTCCTGTTTCATTAATGGAGGGGCTGAACAAGTCTAAGGAAGCCTAAAGTATGAGTTTTTCCCTCACTCCATACATGGACAGCCAAATTTCAGCTTTATAATTTCACAAGTTGATCGTCATTAACACGGAATGAGAAGATGCTTCAAAGTGTGTGTGATTCACCTTAGACCAAAAATAAAGGATGCAGAGCAGTCTCAGACTGCATGAGGCCAAACACTGCTTCCTTCTGTCCACACTGGCTGCCATTTTGATGTCTAGGGCAGCAACATCTGAATGTCACAACTATCCATTTAAATAATCTAGGACATAGGAGAAAAGTAGAATTGATTCAAAACATTGCACTACATTTTTGAAAACAAAGAGAAGTCAATATCATGCAATACTATGTCTTCTGACATGTAACCCTCTCCACAAAAATTATTCCAGCTGCATTTTGCTTTGATGTATTAATTTGGCCTGTTTAATTACTCCCTGTTTTTTAATCTCACAGAAAGCTGGTGGACCCTGTCAAAGAAATCGCAAGACAGACATGGGCATTAGCTGTCTGATTGTTAATGGTTATTTTTGATGTTATGTCACTCAACTTACTGAAATCATAGCTTTGAAAAAGGATATTCTACACTTTAATTAATAATATTTAGTGTTAAAACCTAAATGATTATGTTTGAAAATGAATAATTTCGTGGGAATTAAACACTTTGGCAAATAACAAATCAACCTAATTTAATAAGATACGGAATAAGTGTTAACATAGATACAAACACAAAGAAGACAAATCAATTAAAAACAGAAGTAACCAAGATAGATGTCACCGAAAGACATATCTTTACACAATACATTTTCTCTTTCAATGAATTAAATGTAGCATTTGCTTTACAATATACAAACCCCGTTTGGCAAGGAGAACAAGAGTTAGAGTTTTCGGGTTAGGAGGGCAACATTCAAACAGCAAGAGTGAAAGACCAAAGTGCAGAAAGCAATTTCATTTCTGACACTCAGGAAAATTAATCTAATATTGGTAATTTTCTTATGTGAAGGCCAACATGACTGCTCTCACTTTCTCTGTTCCCTGATATTTATTTCCATGGATACATCCTTATTTCACACTCACTACTATTTGTCGTTTTATCAAAATAATCCTCTTTGATTGGCGTGATCGTGCAACACCTTGATGTGACATGAACAGTCTTTAGAAGGGAGTGTGTACCATAAAAATCTGTACTGAGTGACAGGGGTGAACTGGACAAACTTGGAAAGAGGGCTCCCAGCGAACTAAATTATGGCCCATCCTAAATGTCACTTCTAAGATTTACAGAATATGATGCAAAATCCCAGGTAGATTAAAACAAACAAACGAGAAAGCATGTGCATTTTAACTGAGTATCCAGGGTTCAATGGCTGGAGGACTCAATTTGCAATCTTGGTGAAGACTGCCCGCAGTGAAGGGGCTGGGAGCACATGGAGAAGAGCAATGAAATTCACACTGAGGGCAGATGAAAACTAAATAAGAAGCATTAATCCACCATAGAAACACGCCTGTGGCAACACTAGGGACTGAGAGTTCTTTGTGTAAACTAGAGAGAAGAGCAATGAAATTTAATGAAAATGAAAAGCATGTACCCGCTATGAAGACAGGCCTGTGGCTGCATTGGGGATTGAGACTTCTTTTTATCTTAATAGCGTCTAAAGTTTCTTTTTCAATTTTAGAAAAGACAGGTATGTTTCTTCATATTTATTAACTAGATTTAGAATCTGAGTTTTAATTTAGTACCTACAGTCAATGGTTAGGCCCTTCCTACTTTACCTCTCCAGTATTTTAGAGAACAATGACTGTGATTTCCTCTCTCTTATCCAGGTGTACTTTCCACTCCTGAACAAGGTACGTAGGGGTTCTTTTCTTGACCAATGCCATTCAGGTCCTTTGAGGTTATATTTCAAATAAGCTTTACTAGAACTTTGCATACAAAAGATGGAGCAAGGCAATTTTGTAATATTCCAAAGCCACACTTGACAGGGCCCATAGGTATGGGTCCATTCTACCTTGACTAAAGGTCAGAGAATTGGAACTTACTTCTGTTCTCTCAAAGTTATTGTCAACAGTGTAACTAATATCCAAACTTGGAATTTCAGGTATTAAGAAGTAGATCTGTTTCTACCTCAAACAGAAGTCTAAGGATCCAACTAGGTTCCTACTCCATTAGAGAGATAAAAATGGATTCTACCCAGGGAGTGGTTTGACTAAAGAATGTTTTTGTCTAGGGTATGAGAGTTACTTGTCTTGTTTTGACAACAGAATGTTTAACTAAGAATGTAGCCCATAATCCTTCATTGAGTCTGTTCGTTCTTTGTATCAAGTTAATGCAGTTTTTTCTTACTCCTACCTTTTGGGGTGGGGAAATTTAAGCAAATGGAAATTAAGCGTGAATGATTTCCAGTATTCACTGGAACTCCCTTCCAATACTATCCTATGCTTTTGTTTTATTATTTTCATTTGTGTCTTCCTTCTCTTTACCTATTTTTCTAATCCTATGCCCTTACCCTAGTAAGTAACTGTGGTAACTGGTCTCCAAAACACACCCTACCTCCCTTTGGCATGCCTATATCAAAGCCCAGAAGGCTTTGTTCTGTGTTGGCCCTACCACTGCAGACAGATCCTGCTGCAGTCCCTGTAAACAAAGCCCCATGAACTTGGGGAACCATTCCAGATTTCTGAGTTTTCCTAGATTTTCATTTTTTGAATCTATTTAACCCTTGATCACCTGCTTCCTCTATTTCCTTTTACCCCTCTAAAATCCCTAGTCACCTCTTTAAACTGAACTTTAGTTTAGTCCTTGTTGGACTCTTCTGTCTTCATACCTGTTCCTCGTGACTGGCTTTTTCTTTATCTCTAACATACATGGGATGTAATACATATATCATATAATGGGACACATGTTTATAATGCACAATGTTAAATATTATTATTATCAAGCAAACCTTAAGGATAAGAAGAAGATAATGGATAAGGAAATAAAAGCACTTATTACAACCTGGGATATAATTGGATAATTGGGCTCTAACTAATGCTACCACTTAAAGCTATGCTTTATTTGAAGGGTTCTTTTTTGGATTAGAAAGTTAGAGAGCTGGTCAAAGCTTAAGGTCATGCATAGCAGAAGAAGTTACATCTACTAAAACCATAGACCTTTTCCACAATTTGATTTTTATTTCTTTTCCCTGTGCAGTGATATCTTCTCCTATTTCAAAGTCTCATTTATAAAGGGATATTTGAAATTTAAGAAAGCAAGGACCACAAAAGGCAAAAAAACCTAAAACATAGATGATTGATTAGTGAACTACATATAATTTGGTTGCTGAAAGGTGTCAACACATTTTGCACCATCATTATTTAATACTGAAAAAATTATATTTTAAGGTTTTATGATATTTATAACATCTACATAATGTTTCAGTATGCATATGTTGTACTTGCAAATGGTAACTTCTTGAATATTTAACATGATTTTAATTTTTGATTGCACAAGATGCTGAAATACGAATATATACAAATGCTTGCTAATAGTGATGATTATGTTTTTAAGAATTTACTTCTAATGTTGATTATTTATACAAATTAAAATGAATTATTTCAAAGTCAAGATCATCTAAGAATGGGGGCATTTATTGCACATTACATTCTACAAATGGTTTCAACATTTATTCTTTCACCAGCTATTTATGAGTTGAACAATTTGATAAACCCTTGCAATATTAAGTAACACATTAATAGAAGGAAAATGTTACTTGATTATTTTCTTCTAATTTATTATTTTTATTAGTAGTAAGAATATTTTAGATATTAATTTATGTATTCATTGTATACTTTATTATCCATAATTTTATTTTTGTCTCTTAATTAGTTAATTCTTCCACTTGGCTCATATAAATTTTTGATCAGTGAACTGGAAGAACATCAAACTCATCAATCATGCTATTTTTTCAAGGAATTTTATCAATGATTCATAGTTCACAGTTAGCTCTGCTGTGGCTTGGGTTTTACAGAAAACCGCTTAGGTAAAAGCAAGCCAAGCAGGCAGGGTTGGGAGACTTTCTGGGCTGTGGCCCGGTTAGGCCTTTAGGCTGTCCACCTGGTAGGTGTGGAGTCCGAATCCATGTTAGATACCAGATGAAAAAGGATGCTTGGTGTAGGAGGTCCTTCTGTATTTATGTTGCTTTCATTGGTTAATAAAGAAACTGCCTTGGCCTTTTGATAGGGCAGAACTTAGGCAGAGTAGACAGAACTGAATGCTGGGAAGAAGGACAGAGTGGCAGATGCCATGGTTCTCCTGCCTGAGACGGACGCTGATTAGCATGCCGGCAAGCCACAGTCAAGTGGCAATACACATTAATGGAGATGGGTTAAACGAGTATGTAAGAGTTAGCCAATAAGAGGTTAGAACTAATGGGCCAGGCTGTGTTTAAATGAATACAGTTTCTGTGTGGTTATTTTGGGTGTTAAGATAGCTGGGCAGATAGAACAACAAGCAGCCTACTCCTCCTGTTACAGATGCTTAAAAGAAATCCCACACTAGCTCAGAATTTGGAGGGTTATTTATTTAGGGGTAGACTCACAGATCACAATCCTCTGCTCAAACAGGGAACAGCAACCGAATCCTGCAGCCAGAAAAGAGGCCAGACATGTGCTTTACATTGGCATAAATAGTATAAGAGGCCATGCCCAAGTAGGTGGGTAACTTAAAGGCTACTGGTGGTAGGAATTCCTACAGCATAGATTAAAACTATTTTTGAGGACTGACAAAAAAAATAAGGAAAATTTGTTGACAGATACAAACAAAGCATCCTTGCTTGAGAATATAAAAAACAGGGCCTGACGATAGCATAGTAGTTGACTACTAGTCTAGAATGAATAAGGACATATATGGGGAGGCTGGACAACTGGTACCAAAAAAGAAATAAGATAGATAAACAATATGTTCCAGTGTCCTATAGTGCAATAAGTCAACTCTAGTTTCAACAACCCAACACATACACACAAAAAAACATATATTTATTTTATGAAAAACTAGAAGTACAGAAACAATAAATGACTATTAGATAGAACATGCTTTCTTGGTCATGCAAGATTATAGGTATGTATTAAGTAAACAAACTGTACCTCAGAAATATATAAAATTTTATGAATCATTTAAAAAGAAAAAATTTTAAAAAGAATATTAACATCAAAAAGGATCTTTTGAAATTGGCAAATTAAAAATGTGAACATATGCCTGTAAGCCACATGATGACAAAGGATGACAAGGGATCCTTAAGGACACAAGTAGCACTCATATCTTGGTGATATCCAACAATTATCTAATTAGATATAAGGTATGCTGAGCAGGAGGAAAATCATGCCTGGTTCTGTAAACCTACCTAACCACTACCCATGGCAAGTGAGGTTATAAGTCTTAGAGGAGACCCTACTGCTGCCACTTTGCTAGCTTAGAATAGTCCCTGACATTCTAAATACTTATTTTTATGCCCATCGATCAGTGTAGCTCTCAACCTTTATCAAATAAATTTCTGCTGGCAACAGATGGAGACCATTACAAAAAAGCACAATGGTCAAAATGCAGAGAAAAACTGATCAAGGAGTGCCCAGCAACAGCTGATAACATTTACAACACAGCTCTTGCACCTAAGGCTTAGCAAACATAGAGGAAAGGGCATGGAAAGATTTTCAGAGCCAGATGACCTGAAATCTGCTTTGAGACTGTTTCTCCAGAAATGACGAGGAAGCTTTACCCGTGACACCTCAACAACATGACTACCTAAACAAGACCTGAAGAAGTAGAATACCCGTAGATATGATAACCTGGAAGGTTGAAATCAAAGGGCCCATACCTAAACAAAGAACTACAGGCACCTAAGGACTAATGAAAGTGGAAGAAATAGTGTTCACTAGGGATGAACTCCCTCATTGGTCACCCAATACCAAGTGGTCAATCTTGTAATCATGAGCATACAAGCAATACTAAACAGACTGAGCAATTTATATGTATATATTTATGCATATATAACAATAAAAAAGAATATGAGGTCATGAATTTGAAGGGGCATGGGAAAGGTTGGAGGGAGGGAAGAGAAGGGGAAATTATAGAATTTTATTTTAATTTCAAAAATAAAAAATGTAAGCACATATTTATACTATACAGCATGCTATTTTGACATGTATTCATTTAATGATTGCTTTAATCAATAATTTAGATTGCTTCATTTGTCAAGCTATTTAAAATATAATCACCCATACATTTAGTATTGTTCATTCTGAAGTTATATAGATCTCTGAGTGTCTAAAAAAATTCCACAATGATAAATTCTTAATTCTAAAAATAATCAGAGGGAGTCACTTAAGTTATCCTCATGATTCTTTTCATAAAGAAGATTTACAGCCAAAAGTTGAATCAGATTGATGGAGATATAGATAGATAGACTGACAGATGGATGGACAGATAGATGATAGATAGATAGATAGATAGATAGATAGATAGATAGATAGATAGATAGATAGATATAGGTAGGCAAGCAGACAGACAGATAGGAAGAAAAGGAGAAAAACGAAGTGTGGGCAAGGGTCATTGGGGTTCTCCATCCTCTACTCCAGAGGCCATTTCTGCTTTCTTTATAGGAGCATGCCTACTCTCTCAATGGTTTCCACCTGGTCATCTGAGTCTGTTGATAACAGCTGACAACACTTGCACCTCAAGTAGATGCATGCGCTGATGTATCCTAAAGAGGCATACAAATATCCACAGTGCTGAATTAAAACTGTCACTGAAGTTTTGTGTTTTAGAATTTTGATAGGTTTAATGAAGATTTCAGATAAAAACAAGTATAAACATAAAACTGGGATATTTTATATTAGCTGAATATATTGAATAAATAACAATATTTTTAATCCAGATAAAGAATTGTTAACGGCTTATTCATAAATGCTTTCAACATTCACACAGTAACATGAAGTGGGTAATATTCTAAATAATTAGTTAAGTGATTATTTCCAATGCTGTTAATGCTGCAATGATTGGCGGTTGCTTAGTCTAAACAATTGCATATTTTATACTGAACAGATAAATGAACAAAGTTGTGGTAGCATGATCGTAAACTAAAACATTGTGAAAAGAAGATTTTAAAGAAAATTTCAGGCCACCAACATCATTATGATATCCAACAACCTGGTCTAACAAACCTAGTGCCTGGAACAAAGCATTCTCTGATTCAGGGCTTTACTCAGAACACTTAATCCCTTTCATAAGCCATAAATCAGGCTGTCTCTTTCTTCGAAGCAACTATTTTTTTCAATTTCCTCTCAGATTGCATATATTGCTGAAACACTGTCATATGTCAAACATAATCCAGGAAACGTTTAATGTGTGACAACAGAAGATGTCAGAGAATGAACAGCTTCTTGGCTCTCATATCTGTTATTATGGAGTAAAATTGATTAGCACCATCATGTTTCTCACTCTGGTGCAGTAATATTGGGATCATTCTCTGAGTCACTGTTAATAAGAAACTATTTAAATATTCTAATGCAATTAAAGATTTTATTTTTATTTTTTGGCCTTTCTTTCTGTGCATAGCCACCAGGGTTATTTGATGGTTCCAAGCAGCAATGACCTTGACCAGAAAACACATCATTTCAAAATTAAGTATATTTATGGATAATTCACAGCTGGCATAAAGTTTGGTATGTCTAAATATAACTATAATCACAGGAGTGTGTAACAAAACTTCTGATGTAGTTAACACTGAAATGATTTGTAGTTGCCCAGTCTGAAGAACATAAATGAAGTCATGGTAGCATGACCGTTAGAAGTTTCTATGTAATCTGGCACAGTGGCAAATGCCTTTAACGGTGGAGGTTCAGGAGTTTACAGCCAGTCAGCCTGGGCTAAATGAGATCATGTCTCTTAATTCTTTTTGTCTCTCTGTCTCTGTCTGTCTGTCTGTTTCCTCTGTTTCTCTCTCCTCTCTCTCTCTCTCTCTCTCTCTCTCTCTCTCTCTCTCTCTCTTTGTGTGTTTGTGTGTGTGTGTTTGTGTGTGTGTGTGTTTTGCTGGGACCGAACATAGGACCTTACATATCTTTACATGCTAGGTAGCTGATCTATCACTAAGCCACAATATCAGCCTGAGTTGTGATTTCTTTGTTTAATTCGGACTGAAACTATTTCATACAACAGTTCTTTAAAGACAGAATAGATAAAGGATGGGGAGATCTGGAAGTTTGTTGAGTTCCAGTCATGTAAGCATGAGGCCATAATCTGATCCTGTAGTACTCAGCTAAACACTAGGCATGGTGATGCATGTCTATAATCCTAGCATTTGGAGTTGGGAGAGTTAGAGTCAGGCAGATTCCTGAACTAACTAGCCAACCAGTCTAGTCAATAAGCAAGCTTTAGGTTCAGAGATTCTGCCTCAAACAATAAAGTAGAAAGCAATAGAGGAAGATAACTATTCACACATCACAAATAAAAATACAGTGTGTGTACATACACGCAGAAACACACACACATACACACAGAGAAACAGAGAGACAGACAGACAGACAGAGACACAGAGAGAGAGATAGTAAATGCATTTAGCAAATTATTTAGTGTAAGTATAGATTTACTCAATGGTATATCAACTCAATTACAGAAGGAAAGAAAGAAAGAAAGAAAGAAAGAAAGAAAGAAAGAAAGAAAGAAAGAAAGAAAGAAAGAAAGAAAGAAAGGAAAAGAAGGAGGAAGGAAAAAAGGAAGGAAGGGAGGGAGGGAAGGAGGGAGGGAGGGAAGCAAGGAGGGAGGGAGGGAGGGAGGAAGGATCAGGTAGAAGTAATAAGCCACCTTTCCTGTGGTCCATTCAAGCAGATGGTCAGCACTGAAGAACTGACCACCATTCGATGATAAAACATCATATAAATATTTATTCTCTTTTTAAAAGAAATTGTATGAACAAAGGGGTCATAAGTTTAAAAAAAAGCTAGGAGGGGTATATGGGAGGAAAAGGAAGGAGGATTATGTAATTGTATTAAAATCTCAAAAACAAAATAGTTTAAAAAGAAATAATGTGGCACATTTTCAGTATGGAGCAAATAACACACTCCTGGGTTACTCTTCATGAGGACGCTGGTAACAGCTGTCCTGCTTTTGAGTGGACAGATTATTAAGTGGTTAAGAATGCTTGTTACTCTTGCAGAGCACCTGAGTTCTAGTCTCAGAACGCACATGGTGACCCCACAACTATCTGTACCTCCACTTCCAGAGGATCTGATGCCCTTTTCCAGATTCTGTGGGAACCAGGAATGCACATGGTATGTATACGTGGAAAGTATTCAAACACATAAAATAAAATTAATATTTTGTAAAATACCACTGTACATTATAGAATATATAAGAATTACAGAATATTGAGTTTTCACTCCAGAAACTGCATTAAATTTGGTTTGCACTAGCACAACCCATGAAAATTTTAGAAAGCATTCATGTCTCTGGTCTGTGATATAAACAGAAACTAAAGTGCAGGTTGCCCTGGCAACCACCCCACAAGACAGCACTATCTGGACTAGAAAAAGGCGATAAACAAATTGTGGGCCTCCAGAACACAAAGGGCCTTGCCTCTCCCTCAGAATTTAGAATATCAGGTAGACTAAAAGTTTCTATTGAAATACTCCACCTAATCCAAGTAATGAAAAGGATCAACCATGCAAAGCCTTAGCTGGGAATCCCTTGCCCTTAGTCAAACCGATCATTATTCAGAATAACATTCGCCATGGGCATTTTCCACATTAAATATGCTTATATTTTATAAGCAGATCATTTTAAATAAATTTGAGTCTGCTAATAACAAAAGCACTTAAAAGTTAGCAGTTAAAATTGAACATGAACCTGGGAAGACAGGTCAGTCAATAAAATTCTTTTTGCAGAAGCACGAGGATCTAAGTAGAAACTCCAGAACTCACATTAAAAAGCAGGTATGGTAACACACATATGTAATCCCACGCTTAGTAAGTAGAGACTCTTGGGGTCTATTGGCCAGCCAGCCAGGCCTCATTAGTGGTCCTAAGCAGGCTTTTTTTTTCTTTTTGAGGCTCTTTCTCTAGATAGATAGCTAGATGACAGAAAGATAGGTAGATAGGTAGGTAGGTAGGTAGGTAGATAGATAGATAGATAGAGAGATATAGATGATAGAGAATGGATAGAGAGATATAGATGATAGAGGATAGATAGATAGAGAGATAGATAAATAAGATAGATAGAGATAGATGTAGATGATAGAGAATGGATAGATAGATATAGATTATAAAGGATAGATAGATAGATAGATAGATAGATAGATAGATAAGAGGCAAGACAGCTTCATGAATAAAATGCTTGCCATAGAAACCTGACAGCATGAGTTGATCTCCAGAACTCATGTAAAGGTGAGAGGAAAGAGCTGACTCTTCATAGTTCTCCTCTTACTTCCATATGCACCCCACTTCCTACACATACCACATCCACAGGACAGCAAAGTTTAAAAATCCATGGTGGCGGCCCCTGGTGTCCACACATGTGCAAGTGCACACACAGACATGTCCACACATGAACACAAAATGGATGCAATAGATTATGACTAGCCCAGGGGAAGTGGGAGGGAGGTGCTGCCTTGGCTTTTTAAGGCAGAGAAGGCATAGGGATCATCACGTTATGAGAGAAATAATCCAAGCAATTGATGGTTTGTTTAACAGTGGTCCTTGTACAAGTGGGGTGAAGGGCAGAACAGAGGCCATTAAACAGTCAGAACTGGGAGACGGTGCTACACATGCTAAGAAAGCTGTATTCATATAAACTTTGCCTAGTGTGCAATTTCAACTTGGAGGTGTATGTGTTTTGATACATTTCTGCTTTTCTGTCTCAGGAAAAAGGCTCCATCTAGTTACCTCAAAATATGTGAAACATTTGGAGGAAAAGGCTATATGAGTGCTGGAGTCAGTCACTTGCAGTTGATTCAGGGTCCGAAAACACTCAGTTCCTCTTTCACCAACATCCAACTAGTTAATCATACTAAAAATCCTGTTTTTCTAAGGCAGATTTTTGTTTCTTTCCAAATAATCCAACATGAAGTCATGGGCTCTGTAAAGTATAACAGTTCTTTCAACGTGGCTATTTTAATTTGTTATTTTAAAAGAAATTAAATTTCCTATAATTGTTTATAGTTTTTTGGGGGGAAGGGCAAAAAGTTGGAAAAATAGAAATAAAGAAGTTTGCACTATGAATTACTGTTGAATGCAGTACACAGTCATTATTTGTTCATCAATAGACACAGAATAAGAACCTTAAATGAGTTTGATATTTGTTACTTTAAGAAAACTGAACTGCAGGAAAAATTTTAGATTGATTTCAAACAATGTATCAATGAAAATAACATTCATTGTACATCAGCTTGTTAACTTCAAGTAGAAATGATCGCTATTACAAATACATTCATCAGGTTCTCATGTACAGGAAGATTTATTCAATTTTAATGTGAATTTTTGGTGTTTATGAATTGTCTTAATTTTAGTGTAATTACTTTTTTAATTAAAACATTTTTATAAAGAAAATTTTAAAAAGCATTGTGCAGTGAGTTAGCTGGACTCAAAGCCTATTAAAAAGGCATTTCAAATTAAGCAAAGTAGCCTCTTGCCTTCTGAATGTGTCTTTTCTAGAAGTGCCTCACATCCTGCTTTTAAAGCACTCTGCTTATCCTGGATTAACAGTTACTTTAAGTTTGCCAGCAGATGGCACCATCACACACCTAAACCAGAAACCACACTGTTGATGAGGCCCTGAGCTCTCAAAGACAAAGCCAGCTTTAGTTTCTTCACTAAAACCTATAAATAAAAGACATCAAACCTTCATTCATGACTCCCGTTATTAATTATATGAGATACAGTGAAATCCGTGTCATTGACTCTTCAGAAAATTTGAAGTCACATAAAAAAGCAACAGAATAGACAGACATTGTGTTTCTAGGACCAATGAAAGAAAGGTAGAGAACTGTGGAAAGTTTTACCTTGTGCCTGGAACAGCCCTTAATATGGAATTTGTTTAGAAGATTCCCTGATATATTTTCTGATTAACAATTAATCAGGCAAACATAAAGAATTGTTTAATGATCTGGGACTCCACTTGGTTTGGGTTACGTACACTCCCTCTTCTAATAATGTGGTTGGCAGTGCAGATCCTTCTCCAGACAGTCACTGGTACCTCAGACTCCTCAGGCTTTGGGATACATGCTGCTCTGAACAATGGGTAAGATTTTCCTCTCCCAACAATTATTATACACAGGCAGTTTCTATCCAAATATATTGCCAGTGTATCCTGTAGGAAGAACAGAGAGCCAATCCTTCATGAACTGGTTTGGGGGGCATGCCCAGTAAGGCACACTGTGTTCCTCAAGTGAACTTGTATGGAGAATCTTTCATGTACCATCTGATGTCTCTAGAACTATGTACAATTAAAACTAGATGCATTGGGGGTAGGGTCAAACTCAGAAGAAAAGATATTATTTGACCTAGTTTATCGATTATATTAGAGAACTGTCTCAGGGTTTCTATTGGTATGAAGAGACACCATGATCACAACAACTTCTATAAAGGAAGAGCATTTAATTGGGGTGGCTTACATTTTCAGAATTTAGTTCATTATTATCATGGTGAGATATGGTGGTATGCTGGCAGACATGGCGCTGGAGAAGTAGTGGAGAGTCCTACATCTTGACTTGAACGCAACAGGAAGTGGTCTGTCTCACTGGGTGTGGCTTGATCATATATGAACCCTTAAAGCCCACCTCCACAGTGACACAGTTCCTCCAATAAGACTACACCTCCTCCAACAAGGTCACACCTCCTTATAGTGTCACTCGCCTTGGTGGTCATTTTTTTCAAACTACCACAAGACCTAACCAAACTTATGAATTATTTTTTCTGTTCCTGTGATAAACATCTTATAAAAGAAAATTTTCTTTGACTTAGGATCCCAGAGGGGAAGTTCACAATGACAGAGAAGGTGTGGCAACTTATATCTGGAGCAGGAAGTTGAGAGAGTATATCTTCAACCTTAAACACAAAAAAGGGAGTGAACTGAAAGCTGGGGGAGGCTATAATCTCTCAGAGTACAAAGCACTTCCTCTAGGAAGGCTATACCTCCCCACTGTGGCACCAACTGGGACCAAGTGTTTAACTATTGAAGACGATGGGAGAAATTCCTCATTCAAACCATAAGATCCTCCATCCTATAGACCCCATAAAAAGATTCCCCCTAGATAATTACATAGTGTTTCACTCATATGGCTTGCTCTCAAGTGTATTCTGGTCTTTTCTATTGTTCTGCTTTAAAAATTCTTTGCTATTCTGCAAACTTGTGTGATCATTTATTTAAACTTCTTCATTGTAAGTCCAGAAATCTGAAACCACCTGACTGCATCCCTGTTCACTGGAAACAAGTCCATGATGAAACTGCTTAGAATGATGAACTTTTAATCATTGGTGAAAGATTGTAACATGAGGGACTGCTTGTTGGGGTTTCTGTCCTGCCCGGTTCCTGCAGCCGTTTAGCCAGTTCCCCAGCTGTTTAGTCCCAGAGAAAATCACACAGAAGTCTACATAAATTATAAACTGATTGGCCCATTAGCTCAGGCTTCATATTAGCTCTTATAACTTACATTAGCCCATTATTCTAGTATATGTTAGCCACATGGCTCAGTACCTTTTTCAGCAGGGCAGGTCACATCCTGCTTCTTTGGTGTCTGGACAGGACTGCAGAGAAATGGGCTTCCTCCTTCCTAGAATTCTCTTTTTCTCATTGCCCCGCCTCTACTTCCTGTCTGGTTGTCCCACCTATACTTCCCGCCTGGCTGCTGGCCAATCAGCATTTATTTAAAACATAATTGACAGATACAGAATTGTTCCACTCCACTTTGGGTGCCATTTTGTAACATGCAGGACTACTTATTGGGGTTTCAGTCCTGCCCAGTTCCCCTAGCCGGTAAGCTCCAAAGAAATTACACAGAGTTCTATATTAATGATAAACTGATTGGTCCATTAGCTCAGGCTTCTTATTAACTCTTATGACTTATATTAACCCATTATTTTTATATATGTTAGCCACATGGCTCAGTACCTTTTTCAGTGGGGCAGGTTACATCTTGCTTCTTCGGTGTCTGGACAGGACTGGGGAGGAATGGGCTTTCTCTTTCCCAGAATTCTGTTCTCTTTTACCCACCTCTACTTCCTGTCTGCCTCTACTTCCTGTCTGGTTGTCCCACCTGTACTTCCTGCCTGGCTACTGGTCAATCAGCATTTATTTAAAGCGTAATTGACAGATACAGAATTGTTCCACATGAAAAGATAAGTATTCATTTCATTTTTAATAAAATTATGTTAATTTATTTGAGCACTGTGTCTAAATATTGTTTTCTTATGCTTGTGTTGAATGTCAAAAGACTACAACCCAGAGAGCTGCTGTCTATGGAGATAGTAGGGAAACTGATGTTAGCTGTAATTATCATGGACATAACTTTATCCAATGAGAATGTCCACAATTTAGAACTTGATATTTATTACATACATGTATAATAATTTAACCTACTGCTCATTGTATCAGTCAATAATGGTTCATACTAATTGAATTTTGTGGTCATTATTAACTGCTACATACTAAAATTAGAGAGCAATCTGCTCAAGGCTGCCGTTCTGATGCTTGTGTCCTAACTATGTATACATTATGCTGTTGGCACGTAATCAGAATAAATATTTAGGGGCAACACTTTCAGCATCACTGAAGCATTTAACTTAATTGATTACACTTGGCATTTACAGATAATGAGGACTCCCTGTTTGTCAATTGCTCAGATGACATTTCTCAATGGATGATGGTATAATTAAACATCAATTTCTGTTTCAGATGAGAAATTGCAACAAGCAATGGCCTACTTCAACTTGATAATTGTAAAAGAATTTAGAAAAATTAGAGAACATTAGTACCCCTTAGCAGTAGGTATAAAAGAGACCACTAATTATTTTTGCAGTCATACCTTTTGTTTGTTATTAAACAGCAAATTATTTTTAAATGCAGTCTATTGTTGTAGGAAGGCTTCTTGTTCATTTCCTGGCCACCCAGACTCCCAAAATAATCACACAGAAACTATATTATTTAAATCACAGTTTGGCCTATTAGCTCTAACTTCTTATTGGTTAACCCATTTCTATTATTTTATATTTTACCACGAGGCTCATGGCCTACTGGCAAGGTTCCAGCTGGCAGCTCTCATCTTTCCTCTCTGGCAGTTCCATGGCATCTGTCTCTGGTGGGGCTACATGGCTTCTCACTGACTCGGCCTTCTTTCTCCCAGCATTCAGTTTAGTTTTCCCCACCTAGCTAAATTCTGCTTTGCTATAGACCAAGGCAGTTTTCTTTATTCATTAGCTAGTAAAACCAGCACATAGACAAAAGGACCTCCCACACCAGTCAATGATAAAGGCAAACTATGTGTTTATTGTTTTGTGTATGTTCATTTTGTTAATTTTAAACAGAGTACATTTAAAAAACTAGCTTTGCCTACTATTCCTTTTCTGGGAATTCACCTTAGGTTAAAAACTTTAAATTAGGATAAACAGTTTGTCACTGTGAATCACGTTGTTTGAACAAGGAATCTGTCTTTTCTCAATTCATCTTCCAGCTGTTTCCCCAATGGGAATGGCTAACAAAAATTCCATTGGCTAGTCTCTCTTTTATGCATAGAGAGATCTTTCCTTGCTTTAGGGGAGCAAGTTGAATTTAGTAGATGTTCACTGACATGCTCCAGGCAAATGGGAACCATACACTGCCAAAATACTAAGAATGGGATAGGAATAAGTGAAGTGTGTACTTATTATGGGGCCCCAACTGCTGAATTCAGTATAGACTGGCTGGAGCACTGGTTTTCTTGAGTATGGCAAATCAGAATTATGTGGTTGGGCAGTAGGTTCAAATCTTATGTCAGTGATAAATGTCAAAAGAACACATGGAGCCAAATATTCTAGAATCATCTTTCCCATTCCTTACATAGCTTAGTCAGTTAGGAATGCACCACTATGGCACTGTGCACTTGCTTTGCTCAGTCTTCTGTTGCATAAATTTGCTGCTCTTGCAACAACTTAATTTCTGATGCTATCCTAAGGGAATGCTTTCTCTGTTGTGGGGAAGTCTTATTTGTATACCTAAAGGACCACCAGGCATGACAAGTGGGCAAGGTTTTTCTCATTTTTCATACCGGATTTAAAAACTTTTGTGATATTCCCAGTAATACAAAGATTTGCACCTTATTTATGTTCCCCACCAAACAAGACAAAATTTAGAAGAAAATTCAAAACCACAACAAACAAAGCAAACAAAAAAGAAAGAAAGAAAAGGAGAAAGATGGATCAAGTGTGGCCCATTGAGTCAGTTTACCCTTTAGTCCATTCATCTTACTTGCAAGTGTTCACTGCCACAAGTGATTGGCCTGACTTGAGGCCTCTGACTTCTGATTCACTATCAATAATGGGCTCTTACTGTGGGATTTCCCTCTGTATGCTGTGAATACCGTTGGTTAATAAAGAAGCTGTGTCAGGCCTATTGTAGTGCAGAATAGGGCAAGGGGGAATTTCAAGCAGATAGAGGAGGAGAGAATAGACAGAGTCAAAGAGACATCATGTAGCCACTGCAGGAACCTTACCTGTAGGCCACAACCGCGTGGCAATACACATATTAATAGAAATGGGTTAATGTAAGATGTAAGAGCTAGCTAGGAATATGCTAGAGTCATTAATACACGAGGTGGATATTGGAGTGGGCAAACTCAAAGCCCTGGCTCTGGGTGGTAGCTAGGTTGGTCAGCCCACCAGTTTTCTCTCATCTTCACTACCCCAGCGAGCTCTCCAGCGCGGCCTTGGCTAACTCACCCAATGCTGCCTACAGCAAGGAGTGGAGCCAATTCTCCCGCTCTCAGGTCCTGAGATTCAGCTCACACATGCTCACACCATCAGGGCCAGCTCCACTGTTTTGTCCAGGCAAGGTGCAGGGCCCCCTCCTCCGATTGCTTAAGGAGACAAAGGAGGAGTGTGTGTTGGGGGTGTGGAGTCAGCTCTACTGAGCTCTCCAGGGGAGGTGCAGAGCCAGCTCTCCACTGTGCTGCAGCTGGTGAGTGGCAGGGCTAGTTCTTTTATGCTCACAACCCCGGGCCTGGGTCAGCTCTCACCCACCACAGGTGTTATTTTTGATTGGGAGAGGGTATCTTACTCTCACCCACACCACCAGATGGCAGACAAGGAGGGCAGGATTAGCTCTCCTCTCTTATACCCTCAATGTTGATTCACCTGCATCCCCAACCACAGGGTCAGCTCTGTCTATTGCCCAGGTAACGTGAATGCCTGTGTTGGGGGATGGAGCAATCTTTCCTGAGTGTGGAGTGGGGTAGGGGGCACCTCTTCCTTGAGGAGTGGGGGCAGCTTTCCTGCTGCAATGTCCAGCAAGGGGAAGGGCCAGCTAGACCAGGGCTAGTGAAGGATTGGGCTGGCTCAGCACAACATCGTTCCAATAACCCCTGTGCTAAGACAGGTCACAGACATCATCACAGACCCAGCTATAGCAGGACCACAGACACAGAGCTAGCCTTCAGCATCAGCCTGGTCTGGATGACAACATGGCCCCAGGTGACATTGCTGGCCATTCAAATCAGCTCTATCCCAGTGGTTGCTTGGACACCCCTTGGAAAACAACATAGGATGCAGCCTAGACCTTGGGCGTCTGTGTGGCCTTTGGCGGCAACAAAGGTCAGGGACATCAGCACAGACAGACTTCAGCTCTAGTAGGACAACAGACCTATAAAGAGTCCTTGGCAACAGTCCAGGCCCAGATGTCACCATGGTCCCAGGTGGCAGCACAGGCCACTCTGATCACCATGACCCCTACAGCGAAATGGCCTTGGGATATCAACACGGCCCCAGGTGGCAGCCAAGACTACAGGCCTTTGCATGACCCCCAGTGGCAAGAGACATCAAAACGGGCCTCCTTAGCTTGTCAGGGCCTCAGACCAAGATTTGGCCCTTGACAATAGCCAGACCTAGATATCACTTTGGACTCAGGTGCCTAGGAGGCCATTCATGTCATCCTATTCCTCACCATCCTCACTTTTTCCCAGCCCATGAACTCTCTCTCTTCCCTTTCCCCACCCTGTACACATTCACCGTAATGGTGCCCAACTGCCTGGTGCCAGGGTTCTTGGCTGAGTCACAGGGAGCACTTGGCTGAGTCCTGCCTGCCCCAGCTGCAAGGTATGGCATGTTGCTTTTCTTCTCTTACTTTCCCAGGCCTGGAAATCATGAGTGGCACATGAAGGATGGTACCCAACTGCCTGACACTCACGGTTGATCGTATCATCCCTCCATACAAAGATGTCTGGCGGGAGCCATCTCCGTCCGCAGCTGGATCAGGCCTGGAAAATGCCGAGTGGCTCCTGGTTGGTTGTGGCTTCCTGTTGTGTGATATTTTGATTGTGTTCTGACAAATAATGTTGGCTTGGAGTAAGAGGGCAGAGCTAGCCACTAACTAGTTGACCTAAATTAACCATAGTGGTTTGGAGGACTATAGAAAGAAAGGAGACAGGAAGTAGTAAGGTGGGAGGAAAGAGGATCTCAGTCGTTTTGGACAGAAGAAAGGTGGAGGTAGGAGATGTTTGGTGGCTGCTCCCTGCTCCTTTGATCTTATAGGTTCTTACTCCAATATCTGATAGAAATTAATTAGATTAATGCTTCAGTCCCCCACACCTCAGCCTTCTCTATCCTCTGTCATCTCAGGCCTGGAGCAATCTAATTTTTAAAGCATTTTTAAAATACAATTTGAGAATAATAATAGGTTAGAGAAGCTTATTTCAACTTAATTATTACTGATGCCATTAAATCAATTCCAGTTCTCAAATTGGAAGAAAATGATCTATTGAATTTTTTCTTATTTAAGTTCTAAAACTTGACTCCTATTAGTAGAAAGTTTAAACATTCTTGGGGTAGATGACAAGCACCTGGTATTTTATCGATAATGTCTTACTTTATGTCCTAAATGAGAGAATCACTTGTAACTTGTAATGAAACAGAGTGTGAGAAGACACTCTGAAATATATAAAAATATACACTAACTGATTAGGGCTTCAAATTATTGTTCTTTATTGCTGAATTTATTTTATTTTGAAATACAACATTTGTTCACTATTTAGTAGGAATATGTTAAAATGTTCTTGGTTGTATTGCAAGATAAAATTTAGTAAGTGGTTTTATATATAATAAAACATGTTCCTTTTATTTTTATTTATATGGTGTTTTGCCTGCACATATGTTGGCATACCATGAACATGCATGGTGCCTACATAGGCCAGATGAGGGCATCAAATTCCCTGAATAGGAGTTACAGACAGTGGTGAGCCACTATGTGGGTACTGGGAATTGAACTCAGGTCCTCTGGAAGAACAGTCAGTGCTCTTAACTGCTGGTCATTTCTCCAGCCCTAATTAGGTATATTCTTGATTTCTGCATTATGTTATATTCTTTCTAATTATTCCTCTATAGACTGAAATTTGTTTTAACATTTAGTGAAAATGCTGCCTTGATATTTGTTTTTTGAAAACGTAACTCAGTTTTTCATTTCTCCAGATTTCTTCAAATTATTTCCCTAGAGAATTTATCTTCTATTTATATTGGCCAATAGTTGGACTTTTCTTTGGGCCACCAACTCATAAAAAATGGCATGGAGACTTCTTATTAAGTATGAAAGCTCGGCCTATAGCTTAGGCTTGTCTCACTAGCTCTTTTAACTTAAATTAACCCATTTCTATTAACCTACATTTTGCCTTTTGTCTTTTTACCTCTCTTCCATGTTGCACCTTCTATTTCCTTTCCATATTCTTTGGTAGCTCTCCTGTGCCTTGATTCATTTCCTCTCCCTCTGTCAGTAATTCCTGCCTAACCTCTGCCTGGCTAGCTATTGGCCATTTAGCTCTTTATTAAACCAATCAGAAGGTGCCTTTGCAAAGATACATCTTCAAAGAATACAAAAACATTATTCCACACCATTGACCAATTAAATATGCTATGGATTAAAAAATTACTAATAGTTCCTTTTTGATGTGCCAAAATAATTGAAAATTTCTTCAAGAAAAATCTTTAGAAATCTATGCTGCGAATGAAAACCTAGTTCTCTCCAACAGAGTCTCACTGGGGATACAAACCATTCTTAAGACCAGCTCAGTCTTAATACCACCTAGTAGTGGATGGTCAACACAAAAATAACTCAATGGAATCTTTGGAAGTTTTTTTTATCTCATAATATTTTGACCAGAATTTTTTAATCTTACCGTTCCTTTGAAAATATAGTTTCTGAATTTATATTTTTATGGGATTCCTGTATAAGTGCAAATGTGTATCTCTGAGTCTACATGTGTTTCTCATACCATTTCTTTTGCTCTTCTTCTCATGGTTTGTTTTCTCATATTCCAGTTTTTATTTTATTTTTATTGTTTAGATGCTTGTTTTTTCTGAGACAGAAATGGTGTGGATTAAATGGGGAATGGATGTAGGATGATCTCAATGGAGTTGCAGGAGAGGAAACTGCAATCAGAATATATTGTATGAAAAGATCTATTCTTTATAAAAAAAAGGAAAAAGAGAAAGGTCTTATATTAATAATAATACAGTTGAAATCATTAGAAAAATAAATCAAAAGTTATTTTAAACTATTGGAGCTTTTATATTTATTTATTTAATGCTACCACTTTAGCTCATTAAACCTGCCACTATGTTCAGATAACTCCTTTTTTCTATGAAATATAATGTGGAGTTAATGTGTGGGTAAATCAGGAAGCTGATCATAACAATAGATAATATATTATCTATAATATATTATATGTATATTATATACATATACCTCTATTTCTAAGGTGAAAGTAAATCTGAAAATAATGTGTCATGTTACATAAATTTATCAAAGAACTTTACCATCTAAATACCATTAACATACTACATAGCTGATGTTCATTTCCGGTGAGTGTGGTCCTCAAAATAGTTTGCCATCACCTTGGAGTCTTACCTTATGAAGAGCTCAAGACTATCATTTCCTTCATATTATCTCTCAGAGTTGAGAACCGGCTACCAGCATGGTCTTTCCAGTGTTGTGCATATCTTATTACCTGCTTTACCCAGACTATAGTGTCTTTATAGGAAACATACAGTAATGCCGAGTAAATAACTGTTACCATCTGTTTTCTTCACTGATTCCTGTAACATTCAGCTGGATATTCATAAAATTTGCATTTAAAACCCAATGTGACAATATTTGGGGGAATTTTTTATGTCCCCCAGCGCTGTTTTCTTGCAGTAGTCTTGCCGTTCATTTCCACTCCTAACGTTTCTCCAGATGCAATAGAAAGGCCGTCTTCAATTATAATAAAAAGTTCATTAAAACCAAAAGCAGAAAGCTAAATTGGGAAAGAAAGTGCCCAGCTGGCAGAGAACAGAAGTCAATATTCACTTTCCTTACTTAATAGAAAATGTGAAAAGTACTTATTGACTTCGCTATTGCATATAATTCTATTATGATTGGACAGCAGCTTCTAGTTACTTAATTAATGATTTTTAACAAACACAAGATTAACCGCTATTTAAATCCTGTACAGAATGGCTTCAACCTGTCCTCCCCATATTTGCCTCCTTTATATCAGACTTCATTTAGGGACATTGGTGGTATGATGGTCAGTACTTACCAGCCAGTTTTCTGGGAAAAAGAAATCTTGATCTTCAGTGTCTCCTAGTTGCTGAGGTGTGAGCCCTTGAGGCATAGCAGCTTTTAAAGGAGAGATGTACAACGTTAATTCTTGGGATTCTGGATAAGCCAGTCTCCAAATACGCCCAGGTGTCTCTTTTCATCCTCACCTCTAGTGTATGTCACGTAGTGTGTGCATCTAACAAACGACAGTCGTTTTCTGAAGAGTGTACGCTGCTGCTGGTGCTGCATTCTTGTCTTTGTCCACTCACAGTGGCTTGACAAGGTGGCCTGGATAGTTTCAACAGTAGTTCTGGGATCCAGGAGTCCACAATCAAACTGAGACCTCTTGTCTGGCTTAAAGACAGACAACTTACTGTAATGGCCCAAGTCCTTCATTCTGTGTAGTCCCAAAGACCTGTGCCTCTTCCTGTCTCTGTAAGAATTCTAGTCCCCCTAGGATGAGGTTCATACTACCAATGCCCTTATTTAACTTAAGTATTCATTTAAGACGTCACCTACAAATACAGTTACATTGACTATTAGGATTTTGACATCTAAATCTTGAGGAAAAACAATCCTTTCCGTGGTATCCCAGAGCATCTTCTGATTGTACCCCATGTACACACTATTTCTGAAGTCTGCCCGACTTCAGTAGTAGTAGATGCATGCTGCTTTGAATGCTAGTTTTTTTCCCTAGATAATTTTCTCAACAATATGAGCCACTGATAGACATGCTCAGATTTCAACATCTCATTTTATCAAAGCTCATCTTAGTTTCTGGAAGTCTTCCAAAAAGATATGTTCTTAATCATCCCAACAAAGACAAGCTTTTACTGTTTCACTCAAAAAGCTTTTGTTCTGTCTTTCTTCTGATGTTTACTTTTCTCTGACAAATAAAAGATCATATTTCACCAGTTCTAACATGAAGATCTTCATTTGCTTTAACATCCTTTAAAGGTTTACTTGTGAGGTTAAAGCTGAATAAAAATGATGATTGCCATACAAATTAAAATACTTTAATGATACATCACATCCTCAAATTACGTTTTTATTCCATTAATCTGTAAGAATTTGTTATTTGGGGAATTTGAGAGATGGTTATCACCAAAGATAACACATCACACATTGGGTAACTCACAACTACCCTTAATTCCAAGTTCAGAAGATGTGATAGCCACTTCTTGCTTCCTCTGGCAGTTCACTGACCTTCACAGACTGCCACACAGACACACACTTATATTCAAAGTGAAAAACAAAAATAAATCTAAAAAAAATTCTTCTTTAGTGTATTGTTTTGGACATTGGCAATTTGGTAAATCACTTCTGTTCCAGTTATTTTTGTGGCAAGACACTACGACCAAAAGCAAGCAGGGGATAAAAAGGTTTATTTGACTTATAAACTCAAACAGGGCAGGAACCTGGAGGCAGAGGCTGATGAAGAGGCCATGGAGGATGCTGCTTATTGGCTTGTTCATCATGGCTTGCTCAACCTGCTTTGTATGGAACCAAGGACCACCCAGCATAGGGATAGAACCACCCACAGTTACTATCACAATTGAAAAAGGGAAAAGTGTGTGTGTGTAGCGGGGGGTTCCTGGTTGGCTTCTTGGAGAGTTAAAATGTAGAAGAATGTGTCAGAAGGAAGTGGGCAGGTGGGAGATGATGTTGTGAATTTGTACAGTGATACATTCAAATCTGCATCCCAGGGAAGATGGGTTGAGTAAAGACTGTAGAAAGGTGACAAACTCAGGGAAATGTCATTTAGGAATAAGTGAGAGTGGATGCAGAGACGTCCTGGAAGAGTTAAGCCTGACATGCACAGCGACAGTGAAGGGGCCAGAGAGGATGGCCAGAGGAACATGGAGACAAAACCTTTGACGTACAATGATTGTACGTCAAAGGCTTTGTGACTGTGTTTACATGATTCTCTGTCAGTAGCCTGTAGAGTACCTTCCCAAATGAAAGAGACTAGAATGTAGGGGCGAGGGCTCCATGTAGGCATCATGTCAATTTCTCCATGTTCATTAAGTTGTATGGTATTTATCCTAGGCAATAGGGCCCCACAGTCAGTTTTTGGAGGGTAATCTTTTATCTTAGCAACTGCCTGGGTGGTTTGGAGATTTCCACGAGTTCCCTTTGGCCAACAACTCAATGGAATGCACCCTAATCCCTAATCTTACCTCAGGAACCTACTACAAGAGTTTGCCAGACTCTGTACCTCTCATTACTAGAAGTCCTCATTAGGATCACCTTCATAGATTCCAGGAAGTTTATACTGTACGAGGTTTCCACCCCCCCCAAATTACCCAATTCCATCTATTCTTGCAATATAAATTTTACAATATAAAATTTAAATTTTATACCATGGAAACATCACAAATGCACAATAAATATTGAATCCATTACTGATTGATAATTGCTCATTTTTCTCAAGTTTGTGACAATACTTCCTGAACTGAACTTTTTACTTATTTTATGATTATATAATATTTTTATAGTTTTTTTCTAGACTATAGATGTGTAATTTACCAGTTGGACGTATTTACTGAGTTAACAATGTGCCTGGGACTTTACTTTGAAAGTAGTGAACTAAAATTGTTTGAAATTGCATCACTTTTTTCCTTTTCCTCTCAACTCAGTCAATTCTAAGTGTTATGAGTATGATAGGCAGAAATGAAGTCTTTCCCATATACCTATGTCTTAATCTTTAGAACTTCAGATTATATTTACATTGAAAAATCTACTGTTTGCATCTCATTGAGTTATATTTCCTTGGGCTAGATATAATCCTGAATTATGTACATGGGTGTAAAGTAATCATCAACATCTTTCTAAAGGGAAGAAAAGAGGAGACATCAGGAAAAGGGCCATGCTTAGACCCCTGCTGCTGCTTTCAGAGCATCCCTCCCTAGTCAAGGAATGTGGGCTGTGTTGCATGAGGAGGAGCGGGCTGTGTCCCGCTGCCCAGATCCCGGCCACTGGCCTGCTTTTAGTCCCGGCTAGCTTATACCCAAAATAATTACACAAAAACTGTATTCATTTAAACTCTGCCTGCCCCATTAGTTCTAGCCTCTTCTTGGCCAACTCTTACATCTTGATTCAGCCAATTTCTAAAAATCTGTATTCACCACGAGGATGTGGCTTACTGGCGTGAGTCTAACCAGTGTCCAACTTGGGCTGGAGAAGCATGGCGTCTGCCACACTTCCCTTCCTCCCAGCATTCCATCCTGTCTACTCCGCCTACCTGATTTCTGCCCTATCAAAAGACCAACGCAGTTTTCTATATTCAACCAATGAAAGCAATACAAATGAAGAAGCACCTCCTATACCATATCCCCTTTTTCTGTTTAAACAAAAAAGAAAGGCTTTCACTTTAACATAGTAAAATTACATATAACAAAACAGTTATCAAAGAAGAATTACAGTTACAATATTTATATCTATTTTATCTTTTATCATAACAATGGAAACATATTACTATAAATATCTATTCTTCAAATCCATCAAAGACTCCAGAAGGATAAAATATTACCTACCTAACTAAACAAGAAATAAGCAACTTCCAAACTCTAGAAATAACAGAGACATCTCGCTGCCTGTACAGTCACCCAAAGTTTTTCTGTGCCATTGGGGCATCTGTCTTCTGCCTACAGGCCCATAGTATCCAGCAGACATTTCCATGAAGCAGGAGATTTCAAAGACAGTTCAGTCACTTTCTTCTGTATCCTGCAGAATATCTCGCAGATTCTTTCATGAAGCAGGAACCCTGAAGGATCATCTCACCTTTAAGCAAGTTTAGCAGTCCTCTCTCTGTGGTTCTTTGTGTCCAGTTTATGCAATAGTCCAGGCAAGAGCACTTTCTTGCCCAAATGGCTAGCAAACTCCATAAGGAGCCTCTTTGATGCCCATCTTCCTCTTGAAGTAGCTGGTGCTGCCAGGAGCAGACGTGTCTCATTGTCATGAAAGGTCCTAAGTTATTAAAACATTAAATGCCATATTCTGTAGTCTTTGAAAGATATGAAGAATGCCTATCTAACTGAAATATATCTATATATCTAGAAAATCTAACTAACATGACTACAAACTTGACTATTATAGATGACTATTAACCTATATTTCTTAATTATACATTACATTTTTTAAATGAACTACATAATCACAATACCTTAATCAAGAACAGAAATATACATGTAACAAGATTGACCTTAAATTTATATCAATAAAGCAAAATCCATACCAATGCAAGTTTTCCATATCTATATCATATCCCCCTTTAAATGAAAAAGAACATTTATAAACAATATTTAGGAATATGGGCATAGTTTTTTCTCTCCAAACTTCTTCATGCTATATGGGGGCACTGTTAATCAGGTCTTTCATGGTGTATCCTGTGTGCCAGGTTCATCTCAGTTGGCAGTTGAGTGAAGTAATTTTCTGAAGGTGTTCATGGTGACCTTCAGGAGGGCGTGGTCTATGAAACCATATTATTGGTCTGGAAGCAATCCACAGGTTCTCATCCTCTGTAGAAACAAAAGAAGAACCTCTTTTCCAAAACATTATATCCTTAGACCCAAATTCTGAAGTCATTATACCTTTATAATAATATACATGCTGGTTTAGCTTGGCAGCCCATACAATGAAAAATCTCTCTGTACTTAGTTCCTTTACAGTAAAAAAAAATTAAAGAAAACACAATAAAATACATAATCAGACATTCTGTGAATTTTCCATTTTTACGTGGCTTATATTTATTTCTTTTAATCTATAACTATCTGTACTCTGTCACTTTAAAGACTTTACCCTTTTTTAAAAAAAAACATTAACTTTATATTATGACTTTCTATAGTCATATACTTTTCTCTTCCAAGCCTACGCACTTTATCTAACACTATGACCCACTTAGAGGTCTTTTATGTCTGAATCTGTCCTATTGTGAATCTGTAATTCTTTAATGTCCAGGAACACTTTTGCTTTGTGCTTTTAAAATGCTAAGCTCTATAAGAATCTAAGCTGTGACAATTCCAGGTCAAATACAGGTACTGCCTGCTTGCTCCACCCAGTCCAACATGGCGGAGCCGCTTGTGCCTCTGAGCCGTGCGCAGCCTGGAAACATCTCTGTGTATGGCTACGGAAATCCACCATGCTCTCCTGCCTGACTAAGCCTGATCCCGCCATCTGCCCATGCAGGAAGAGCTGAGCCACGGCATGGTCTCAGCTACTTTCTTCCCAATCCCAAGCGGGCAGACAAACATCTGGGCGCACAAATGCTCCATAGCCAGAGTTTGCACCAGCAGCAGAGCCCAGGAAGCCTCATTTTAAAATGGCTTAGCTTTTTCCTGCTGCTATTGCCGAGCCAGGAAATCTCTCTGCAGCATGCCCCAGTAAACAGCAAAAAGCTGTGTTAAACTCTCTCTCTCTCCTTTTTAAGCCCTCTCAGATTTTTAAGTGGATTTAGCCCATCACATTGAGGCACCAAACTGTTGCATGAGGATGAGCAGGCTGTGTCCCGCTGCCCAGATCCCCGCCACTGGCCTGCTTTTGGTCCCGGCTAGCTTGTACCTGAAATAATTACACAGAAACTGTATTCATTTAAACTCTGCCTGCCCCATTAGTTCTAGCCTCTTCTTGGCCAACTCATCTTGATTCAGCTGACTTCTAATAATCTGTATTCACCACGAGGATGTGGCTTACTGGCATGAGTCTAACCAGTGTTCATCTTGGGTTGGAGAAGTGTGGCGTCTGCTACACTATGGCAGTTTTCTTCATTCAACCATTGAAAGCAATACAAATGAAGAAGCACCTCCTCCACCAGGGCTGGCTCTAGACAGAGAAAGGAGGAAAAAACTTAGAGGACAGATCTTGTCCTTCAGGCTCAAGAAACCCTGCTTGCTTGGTAACTGTGTCCCAGGAAGCCAGTCTGCAGCTGCTCTACCCTAGCACCAGTCCCCTAAGGATCAGCATCTGAGCCCCTAGAGCAGGGAGCTGATAAATGTGTGCCATTTTAAGCAGTTTGGCTCGTGGCAGTTTTTAGAGCAATGACTGATACAAAGAAGATTTAAGATATCATTTACAGGGCAAAAAAGACTACTTTAAAAATTAACACTAATTTAAGTGCATGAAACTGATCTCTACTCTGTTTGGTGAATATTTTTGTTTGTCTTACAGATCCAGCTACAAAATAATTGCTCCTTTAGCATAAATTCTTGATTTTTTTTAAAAATCATGCTACTATTGACATCCCTGTAGTTTGTCACATAACCAAATTTTTAATATTGTACAACTCTACATGCTCCTTTCTCTTCTTCCCTTTTCCTTTCCCCGTCTCCTTTCTTTTTTCTCACTTTTCCTCCCTCCCTCCTTTCCTTCCTTCCTTCCTTTCTTCCTTCCTTCTTTCCTTCCTTCCTTCCATTTTCCTTCCTCCCTTTTGTGGAGTCAAGTGGGGCTTATTCTGTAGTTAGGTCCATTCTGAAATTCCTAAGCAGTTTCCTCATAAGCACATGCCACTTTACCCAGTGTCTAGTTTTTTCTTTCCTTTTTAGTCATTATTATTATTTTCATGGTTTTTATTTGTTTGTTTAAGCCATAGATTTTTTCCACCCATAGCATAAGAGGATATAGCAAAATCTTGTATTATTCTTATGGCTTTAGCCCTAAATCATTGTTGCTGTGTCCCAACTGCTTATTTTATAGTTGAAACACACAATAAGTGCCCCAAAATATTGATTAAATAAATAAATCCAGTGACTTATAATTTATTTTGACTCAGGATATGTATATAGGTATATAGCTTTACTCATTAAATATTTCTAATAGCTAGTCAATGTTCTGGAAAGTATCTACTAAGAAATTATAAATCTTATCCATTGATGAATAGTGGTTGGTGTCTCACTAATGCTGACATACTTTTGTGTCTATTTGTTTTTAGATGTATTTTTATTATTTATTAATTAATTTGTGTAATGAGTGTGCATGCCAGTGTGTGTAGGAGACAAGAAGAGTGCTGGGAACCTAACATCGGTCTTCTAAAGAGCAGCAAGTGCTCTCAACCCTGGAGTCATCTCTTAAGCTCCACTTTTCTATTTTTTCTAGAGAATGCTTTCTAGGTATGTGTATATGTGTGTACTCAAACTCTCTCTCTCTCTCTCTCTCTCTCACACACACACACACACACACACACACATCCCATATCCCACTTTTAGAGCTGGAAAGAAGACTCAGTGGTTAAGAGCACTGGCTGCTTTACCAGAAGAGTTTGGCTCAATCCCTAGCACCCACATGGTTCCTCACAACCCGTCAGTCCCAGGGGATCCAATACCCTCTTTTAGCCTCTGTGGACATCAGAAACTCAAGTGGTGCACAGACATGCATGCAGGAAAAAAAATCCCTATACAGATAATAATAATCAAACAAGCAAACAATTTTGACTCTTTTCCCCCCAAGATGCTAGGACTTATCTTTTCCAAAAGTTACTATCTGTAAAATGATGTTATTATTTTCTTAATCTAGAGAAAACCTGATGTTTTCAAGTTTCAGAATAGAATTTACATGGATGATACATGAGTTGTAAAGAAATAAAATCCTATTTTAACTTATTGACATAAAACCCATCATAGTTAGAAACCTTTGCATGTGTTTTTGAGAATAAGCATGGAAGAATTAAGAAGCTTCTAACTACATTGAAACTAAGTACACTGAAAAATAATTTATATTTTGTGTTTCTAGATTGGTTTTCAGTTTACCCGGTGTGGTGGCTTAATATGTTCAAATTAAATATCAAGTTTATATCATAAAAATGTATAAAATTAATATAGTCTGTATAGTTGAAATGATTTGGAAAATAAAAATATCATGATGAGAATTTGTCTTACTAGTTACACTCTTTGAAGATACATTTATTAAAGAAACGAAATATCATTGGCTTCTCAGTCAGTCCCCATTGTCAGTCATAGTCAGAGAGTCTGTTTCGATCACATGCTCGTTCAGTCCCAGTCCAGCTGGCCTTGGTGAGCTCCCACTAGATCAGGCACACCATCTCAATGGGTGGACGAATCCCTTGCGGTTCTGACTTCTGTGTTCATCTTCTCTCTCCTTCTGCTCTTCAACTGGGCCTTGGGAGCTCAGTCCAGTTTTCCAACGTGGGTCTCTGTCTCTATCTCCATCCGTCG
>PVIU01006707.1:55601-99621 GCA_004026605.1 Ondatra zibethicus
TGCTCTTTGACTGGACCTTGGGAGCTCAATCCATTGCTCTGGTGTGAATGTGGGTCTCTGTCTCTATCTCCATCCATCGGACGAAATTTCTATGGATGTGATCAAGATATTCATCAGTGTGACTATGGGACAATGATAGTTCCGGCACCCTCTCCTCTGCTGCCCAAGGACCTAGCTGGGGACATCCCTGTGGACACCTTGGATCTCCTCTAGAGCCAAGTATCTTGCCAGTCCTAAAATGACTCCAATAATGTAGATATCTTATTCCCTTCTCCAACACCCACCTTTCCTCCATCTCTGCCCTCCCACTCCTGACTGAGAAGCCAATGATAATGGCACTGGGATTTGATTCTACTGCATGTACTGGCTTTTGGGATCCTAGTCAGTTGGGATTCACACCTTCCTAGGCCTGGATGGAGACGAGAGGGCCTTGGGCTTCCCACAGGGCAGGGTAACCTGCCCTCTCTTAGGACTGGAGGGGAAAAGGGGAGGGGGAGTAGGGAAGCGGGAGGGAAATGGGAGGAGCGGAGGAGGTGGAAATTTTGAATGGTACTATTTATAATGCAATAATAAAAAATTAAATGTGGGAAAAAAAAGAAATGAAATATTCCAGCAAACATTTAAAAAGCTGTCCAAGGGAAAATAGCTCATAAATACAAATTATTCTGTTAATATTTATGCAATTTAATTATTTATAAAATTATAATTATAAACCATTAGGATCTAATGGAATATGTACTGAGTGACTTTGATTAGGTATTTTATATACAAACTATATATAGACTGTTTGTGAGACAGGCTTCACAACTCATAACCTAATTCACTGCCAGCTGCCTTTAACATAGAGAGGCACCCGCAAACTCTGAAGTGGATCCTTCCCTAAGCATCCAGTTGAAAATCCAGATGTCACTATTAACATTGGATTTTAGCTGGGAGACCTGAAGTAGTAGAGTTTACCTGGACTTTGGACCTACAGAACTATAGGCTAACAACTTTGTGATGTCTTAAGTGACCATATTTGCAACACTAGAAAACAGTACTTGAAGCTAAGGTCATTCAGCATTCTCCAGAAAAGAAACAAGCAGTTGGCTAGGAGTCCTGAACTTCAGGCATGGAGCCAGAGAGAGGGCCATAAAACGGGAACCTACTTAGGGGCTGTGAACTAACTCAGGGTACAATCTTCTTGTGTCATTTCTAAAGCGAGAGGAAAAGAGTGGTGAGACTGAATATCTTTCTGTTTGGCTTCTGATGCAAAATGAAAATTAGTATACTCTCAAATATAACAATAGTATTTAAAAATCATCTGATTTTTTTTCAATAATTTGAGTTATGCCATTGAAAGTTTAGTCTGACAATTCTTATTAGCATGATTTGTAAAGAAGTTAGGATTTTAAGAAAAATTATGTTTTATAAGTGGTCTATATTTATACCTTAGATTTATGGAGACATAGACTTCAATTACCTTAAATTAACACTCAACTATAATATAAACAAGGAATGGAATAGCCAGTAATTTTATATCTGCTTTATTGGGCTAAGCATTAGAAAGTTTGGAGAACTGTTAGAAATAATAAACATAGAGATGGTGAAAAATGTTGCATTTCCTTCTTCTAATTTTTTTTCCTTCCACAGTAACTTAGTGGTAGTGAGATCAAACTGATATTATAGTAAATGAGGCCATGCTATTAATCTGGAGATAATCACTAAACACAATATGTTAACAAAACCATATTGTTAAAATTTTATTGTCAGTATGAGTTAAACTCTTGATTAAAACAGTTTAAAGGGGAAAGATTTGTTTTGCTTCAAGTTTCTAAGGTGTCAATCAGTCATGGTTGCAGGACATGGTGAGTCAGAGCAATTGAAAACCAAGCCAGAAAGCAGAACAGAGTGCTAACAGGAAGTTCCCCAGCTCTTGTCCCTAGTGTCCGACTTTCTCCAACTATACAGCACTATAAAACTACACATAGTGCCCCAACCTCCTTAAGTCCGTTTAAGATTGAATACATCAGTAGATTAAATCATTCATCATGTCAGAGCTTTCAGGGTCTAACTGACTGTGGAAAACCCCTTCCCTGGCACACATAGAGGAGGACTCAGCCAATCTCATCATCTCGACACAAATTATCAGCACTGGCCATTACAAAGGCTCTTTTTGGTCTGAGATTTATTTCTATATTATGTGTAAATGTTTTGCCTAGTTCTGTATATTGTATGCAGTACTCATCAAGGCCAGAAGAAGGCATTACGTCCCCTTGAATAGAGTTACAGGAGGCTGTGAGTAGTCATGTGGATGCTGGAACTCAAATTTAGATCTTCGGCAAGGGCACCAAGTTCTCTTGAATGGCTTAGTCATCTGTTCAACACACACAACATCAGTTTTCAATAAAAATAAATAATTAAATAAATAAGTATATAAACAAATAGATAAATTTTTGTGTCTAAAACTACGTTTTGAAAAGTATTTAACAAGAAAAGAAATTGTAGACATTTCAGTTAAGTAGCTATTGTAAGGCCCAGATCAGATCATGTATGTCATATCCATTCATAAAATGAGCCAAGGAATGGAGTAAAGCAAGTTTACAAAAACATAAGCAATGACCTTTAGTCATGGTGAGGGGATGATAAGGCAATGGTGACACCATCAACCCTGCCCTGCTTCACATCCTCTGCTTCGAAATCGACCCATTACCCGCAGCTGCTGATGAAGAATTGAGCCCTGCATGTGCTTGCCAGTGTACACCCAAGCTAAGCTAGTCAAATCTCCCAGGAGCTTAAATCTTCATGGTAAACTGAAGGATGGGTTAGCCGGGTTTTTTTTTCTGTGGAACACATTTATTGTATAAGGAAGCAGTGAGAGCAAATTTACAGAGCTGGATAATTAATGTCCTCTGCCTTTTCTGCTATGGGTCCCATGAAAGGCCACATCTATGCTGCACAGGGTCTGTGCATTCCATGAAGCTGATGTTTCTTACACCCAAACTGTCCACAGCAAGAATAATGCTAATTATAATTCCAGATATGTTCTCATTTTCCAGAGTTTTGTACTAAAATATAGGTATATAATTATTTTAATTATATTGTCATTATAAGTCCTGTAAAATATGCAATTAAAAACAAACCAAATATAGCTAGTGCATCAAAGAAGAAATACTTATATGAATTCTCCTAATGATTGAAGTCACAAAAAGGTTGAAGTGTCTTAAAGTGAACTATATAGACTACACAAGAAGTCAATTTGTAGAACTAGAAATTAAATAAAGTATGGAGACATAGATTACACACCTGGGAAGGAAAAGAAAGTCACAGCAATTGAACACAAATGTAGATTGTGAATTTTCTAGTAGCCAAAGGTGAAGGAGCACAATCGGATGATATTCTGTTTGTTGTGTGATTAAAGGAAGAGTCTTGGTTCTTTAGAAAAGACTCATTTTCTCCAGTTTTCAAAGCAGAATTGAACCTATTCCACATGTATCTTTATAGAACTATCAGATGTGAACATGTAATCGTTTAAAAGTTAAAGAGAAAGTGTAGGGCTAATTTTGCCCCAAGAAATTGGTTATTTAGAAAAGTGAAGCAACATACCTGAGCACAGAGAGAAAAAAAGAGCTTTTTTGTAGATGATACGTAAATGATTTCTTATATGACTAACATTTCATAATTATTTCAATACCACTTTGGAAGATATCACTAGATTAATACACATGAACTGGTGCGGGAGAATTGTCTGTATTCTGTCAATCATGATTTAAATAAATGCTGATTGGCCATTAGCCAGGATGTATAGGTGGGACAACCAGACAGGAAGTAGAGGCAGAGCAAGGAGAACAGAATTCTGGGAAGCAGGAAGCTCTCTTGCCATTCCTTTCAGACCACCGAAAAATCAGGATGTGACCTGCCCCGCTGAGAAAGGTACTGAGCCATATGGCTAACATATACTAAAATAATGGGTTACTATAAGCTACACGAGCTAATAAGAAGCCTGAGCTAATGGGCCAGTCAGTTTATAATTTTCTGGAGATCTCTCTGTGTTTTTCTCTGGGACTAAATGACTGTGGGACCTGGTGGGAGGACAGAAACCAACCAGGCCCTCATGCTACAATGAACAATTTTAGTCTGTGATTGAAAGGACACCTACTGATATGCAATTTACAAAAAAATACTTGGATACTAGGATTCTCAAATTAATGGATTATGTTATTACCAGATAAATCATGAATCTTTCAGTATTAGTATGGGTCTGAAATATTTTGTGTTGCTGGTTACTGTGAGCTGTAGGTTGCAGATGACATTGGTACAGATGGCATATCCATATTACCAAAAAGCATTGAAGAGCATTACTGATCTTGCCAAAGATGAGAGTACTCTTATCTATTAGTTTTGAACAGAATGACCCATTAGTTTTGAACGCCCATAACTCATAACTCAGGAGCTGGAGAGACTGCTCAGCATTCAACATCAGAATTTGAGTTCAACTCTCAAGCGTGGAAGTAAGAATCCTGCACACCTGGAGGCAGGATAGATATAGGAAGCATGGTGACCGTTAGCCTTACTCCTAATTCTGTGACAGATCCTGTCTCCAAGGAATAAAACAAACATCATAGAACATGGCATCCAACATACTCCCCTGGTTTCCTCACACACTCATGCATACATACGTAAAAATACTAATAAGTAATAATAACAACTCCTTCCATTAAAATGTTGGTGTATGAAAATGAAGTCCATGCTACTCTCACATTGAAATGGAAATGTATCAAGATAAGTCTAGGAGAGATTCTTTTTTTTTAATATCTTTGTTCAAAACATGTAAAACAGATGGTAAAGAGGTTTTGGAAATTCATACTGATGTAATAAAAAATAAAAGAGAAAAGACGGTCATGATTTGAAACGTTTAGATGAACCTTATCCAGATTCACACACATTTTTCTTCTCTTTTCTTTAGCAGGGTATTAAGGTCCATTTGTGGGGGAAATAAATCAGGATTTTCAAGAGCACTGAAGAAAAACATTAAACTTCTGCTCAACAGAAATTACCTTCCCAGGACTGCCAAAAACCAAAGTCTTGGAAGTAACTTGGCCAAAAGCCCAGTATCATCAATGCCACAGCGAGTAAAGAGAAGTGTTTAATTATAACTCTGATTTTTAAAATGACTTTTTGACTCTACAGCTGCCCAGTCATGGGCACAGGCTACTCCAGGTGATTGAGGTCTCTGTGTGGACAAATGAAGGAAGAAAGAATCGAGTCTGTTGTGCATCATCTGGATGGGTGATAATAATAAATAGATAATATTGAATAAATAGATAATAATAGAGCTAAACATGAAGTGTAAGCACAAAAACGTGGAGGGACAGAGACAACAGATTAAGATGAGACGTGGCCTTCATTAGTAATTCCACATCAACAATAATAGAAGATGAGAAGACACAATGATTGGTCTTTAATATACAGCTTTAATGCCAAGGCAAAAGCTGGGGCAACCAATAAAACATGACATGATGGTAAAAATTCTTTTTAAACAAGAGGGGAGTCAGCACAAGTCAATAAGGGGATCAAGTTGGTTAATCAGCTTTATTAAATTTTAGGGAGTAAAAATATGATGTGAGAGATGAAAATGTAGCAACACTGTACAAATTTATTTGTAAACTTTGAAAATATAGGAAAGAAATACAAGCTGTCATATGATCGAACAATTCCCTTTATAGTTACCTATCACATATAAATGCATATGAGTTCTTAAATGCACATATAAGAATATGAATGCTTTTATCTAAGCTTATACACAGACTCACATAGTGATATGTATCTATATATAAACAATATTAAATATTAATATTATTATTTAATTTGATAAAGAAAAATAAATTTAATTTTATAAACAATATTGAAATTATTAACAATGTAAATAAATTAAATGAATATAAATATTGAAATGAAACCTGTATATACATACGCATATGTATATACAGGTTATATTTAGTATTGTTTATAACAGTAACAACTGGAAAAAGCTGGACAATCTAACAAGATACTTTTCATCTTTGTAAGAAATGTGCAGTGAGATACTTTTAACTGAAAGCATTTTACATATTGTATATGATGCAAAAAGTATCTGTATTCGTGCATACATTGAAATGCAAACATGCATATTGATATACATATTAATAAGTTATTACTTCTTTTTTGACTGTGTCACTTTATTTTTAATCATGTGTTTGTGCCTGTATGTGGGTATGTGAATGTGTGTGTAGTGCCTGTGAAGGACAGAGAAATTGGAACCCTTGGACTGGAATTACAGGTAGTGAGTGGTAGATCCCCTGATATGGGTGCTGAGAACTGAACTCAGACCCTCTGCCAAAGCAGTGAGTGCTTTTAACCACTTTTCAACTCTCCAGCACCAACATATGCTTCTTTAAACAGCATAAATAGAGCAGGTTGTGAAGAAAAAATACAAAACTTTCATCAGTTTTTATTCTGAAAATTAGTACTGATGAAAAGGATGTTATTATTACTTTACAAAAACTCATGGAAGACTTTACAGTGTACGTAAATATCATACAAGAATTTCCATATGATTATAATCAGTTTTGATTTGGGGTTATATATATATAACCACTGTACATTAGCTACCTGTTTCCACAAATGAGCTGCATAATTATGGAGGTTTGTAAGGTTTAGTATCATAAGACAAAGATACAAACATCATGGCCCAAGGGCCAGGGAGTGGCAGGATGCTGCCCACTAGTGATGCAAAGATACCTTCTTCCCTAAAATATTCCACCTTTCCTGAAAATACAAAACAAAAACAAGTCAAAAATCTAACAAAATTAGTTTTGCTAGGGAACAGATGCTCTTTTCTCAATGAAAAGGAAGAAAACTTTCCTATCACAAATCTTAAAAACAATTAGGAAGAAATAAATCTGTGGCCATCCCTGAAGCCTCTAACACTGCAGATCTGTTTATCCATGAAACTGGAAAATAAAATTGTTCTAAAAGTACTTTACTCTATCTGGCCTCCCTATCCTTTTTATTTTTTGAGGGGTCTGCCACCTAAGTCCCTAATAAGTCACACAAACACTTATGCTTTCTTATGATTGCCCAGCCTTAACTTGGCTTGTTTCTAGCCAGCTTTTCTCAATTTATCCCATCTACCTTTTGCCTCTTGGGTTTTGTATTTCTGTATACCTTTCTTTACTTCTTACTTCATGGCTTTCTGTGTGACTGGGTGACTGGCCCCTGATGCCTTCTTCAATTCCTTTTTCTCACTCCTCAATCTCATTTTCTCCATCTATTTATTCTTTATGCATGACAGCCCCACCTGTTCCTCTCTCCTGCCTAGCTATTGGCTGTTCAGCACTTTATTAGACCAATCAGATAGATGTTTTAGACAGGCCAAGTAACACAACTTCACAGAGTTAAACAAATGCAACATAAAAGAACGCAACACATCTTTACATTATTCAACAAATGTTCCACAGCAAAAACAAATGTAACACATATTCAGTAATATTCCACAACACCAATCAAATACAAAAATGGACATTTGTTGTTTATTCAAATTAGAAAATAAAGCTATGATTTGGGAAACATGAACAAGAATGTCTAAATATCATAAATACATTGCTAAAAATTACAATGGAATGGTTCTCAAAAATTTTATTGTGCGGAAAACACAATAAAAAAACAGGAAAATGTTATATATTAGAGAATCAGAAAGAGAGAGGCACTGGAATGAGTGTCAAGCATCTGTGGTAACAACCTCAGGACCAGCTACACTCACCTGGCCACCACCATCCTCCTGATTGAGGCTGAATAAGCAGCCTTCTGGGACCCTTCAGTTGATCTGAGGCCAAGTAGAAAGTTCTGATATTTTGAGAAATAGAGCCACTCAAGTTACATATATGGTGGTAATTAGCACTGTGAGGCCTCACATGTCAAAAAGACCTACATCAAATACAAATACAAAAATTCTGGCAACAACAAAAAGTGTTCTTTCACATGCAGACAGGTGCAACCATAGATAACAGCAAAACACACTTCATCCTCAACTATTTACCACCAAATGTGACCTAAGGGGAATTCATAGTGAATCTTGTAAATTCAGGAGAGGGAAAATTGCAGGACAGAATTTAGGGCATGGATTTGTTAACTATATTGATCCAAAGGAGGCAGAGAAAGATATCAACATTTTAAATGGACTCAGAGTCCAGACCAAGACCACAAAGCCCACTGTTTACTTCCGCCTCATTTTCACTTTACTCTGACTCCCATGAAGGAATAGATAACGTGCCAATCTGGAAACAACGAACAAACAGGAACCGCAGATATCAGCTATCAAAGCTTGCATTACAGAGATTGTGGAAGTTCAAGTTTGTGAACTTTTGTCAAAGTATGTAATCTTTGACCATTTCTGATAACACAGAAAATATATCACAGCAAACATGATATTCAACATTTGTACCAGAAAACCAAGAATTAATCACTAAACAATAAGGTTCACGATTAATTGCCAGGTTCAGGGATAGTTCACAAAAGCCCTGAGAGTGTGCTGGTAATGGGGACAAGGAGGGCCACTAGGCTCTTGATGATGACAATGCAACAATGGTCATTCTGATGGTGTTTAATTCAAATCTTCAGTTGTTCAATAAAAACTGAAATCAAGATGTCTTTTATGTTAGATCTCCCAATTTTTAGAGGCCAGAAACAATAATAAAGAAATAATTATGAAGAAAAAGCAAGCAGAATATAATAGTTGATCTTTGCAAGTCAATTTTTAACCTCTGAATCTTAGACTTAAATATACTATCATCGCTTTCACCGGATGTCAGTGAATGGCTCATTACTTGGTTATTAATGGTGGATGCAAACCCCCCCCAAAAAAACGGCTTTCTTGATAACAAACATCTATTGTCCCTTTAAGGGGATCATATCACTTTAAGAAGGTAACATGGATAGCAAGACCAGACCTATGGCTGAGAAGGGGAAAAGGTTCTACCTAAAGACCAGGCTGTCAGAGATGAAAATATCTTTCCTAGAGTGTCACAGCTATCAATTTAACATGTGCAAACACAATCTTAAGAGGAAGTAGCAATAAACAATAGTAACGCACTAAAAATTAATAATAATAAAAATGTAGAATCTACAGCACCTTGTCAGTAAAGTTGATTAGGTGTATGGTTTGTTGTTGAGAAGTGATTGAGTTTTGTATTTCATATGACACTGTTTACATTCATGCCTAGATAATTGGCCGTATGTTAAAGTTTATATTATTACTCAGCAATAATTTTCAGTAATAGTCTCTACTATTTTTATTATTTGGAGATAGTAACCTTTTATTTCAAAAACTCTATGGCTATTTTAGAAACACAAGTTATAATATATGATTTTAATTATATTTTATATTAAGTGAAAATATTATAAAACAATAAATTAAACCAGAGTACTAGAAATAGAAAGTAACAAGCATTTGCATTATTTGGCATTCAGGATGCTGCTAGCTATCAAGAGCCCTTCCACTTGGTCTGTTTTGTTATACATGATGTACATCAATACTTTCATCAGTTCGGATCTCTGATATTGCTTTCCTCTGTGCACGTGATTTGAACAAAATGTGATCCTTTTTCTTCACGTTGTCTCCATCAAGACTCTACTCAAGCATCTTTTCCCACAGAGACTTATTTGTATTTTGACTGTGGGCATCTTCTCATTTACCCTCTTCCTCACACATGAAATTAATCACATGGTATTGATGATACACACATGCCTCTGTAAGTTAATGGGAAAGACGGAGATTTTTATCCATTTTCTTTCTCCTGTTTCAAGATACTCAATTGTCGATTACATTGAACAGTAAAATTTAGCCGATATTCGTTTGTACAGATCAATAGCAGCCACTAGGTGTCAGCATTAATCACTGGGATGCTGCTGGATAGTCCCACCAAATTTTACAGGGAAATTTGAAATTAGCTTTGTAAGTCAGGTTAGCATATTTTTGGAGGGGAAAATGTGAACTGATTTAACTTACTTCATAAATCATATGGCTCTATCTGACAAAAGACTAGTGTGTACCTGATATTGGTAAATAATGATTGATTATAGGATGCTGTCTCAGCTCCACAGGGAGGTTATTCACTGTAGAAAATATGTTCCAAATTTCAATGCTCAAATACATCAGGCTATGACTTTTGGAAACCATGCATCTCAGGAGATTTGGATACATAACTCTTGTCTTGAACCAGCAGTTTTCTTGTTATTTTGTGAGGAAATTTGATTTAAAAATGCATTTATGGATTTGCAGCACATGCATCTATCTAAACCCCCAGTCTTGCATCTAGTTATGCAACCAGTTATGGCACTATAAGCAGTAATATTTTACCTTACACAATAGGTGTCAATATGAAAACTTTGATGGTGTAGGAGGTCCTTCTGTATTTCTGTTGCTTTCATTGGTTAAATAAAGAGACTGCCTTGTCCTTTTGATAGGGCAGCCCTTAGGTGGGCAGAGTAGACAGAACAGAATGCTGGGGAGAAGGGAAGTGTGGCAGATGCCATGATCATGCCGGTAAGCCTCAGTCAAGTGGTGACACACATTAATGGAAATGGGGTAATCAAGATGTGAGAGTTAGCCAATAAGAGGCTAGAACTAATGGGCTAGGCAGTAATTAAATGAATACAGTTTCTGTGTAATTATTTCAGGTATAAGCTAGCTGGGACCAAAAGCAGGCTTGTGGCTGGGACCTGGGCAGCGGGACACAGCCCACTCCTCCTTGTGCAACACTTTGAGAATCTATCTGCTCTTTGCTTTATAAATTGACGAGATATGAAAGATGGCCTTCTCACCAGGATATTATTTCATATTTTTAGGGGTTAATCTTGATTTTTTTAAAAAACATAGGTTCTAATATAACTATCAGTTCTTGCCTGTTGTTCATCTTTCATTTAAATCATATGCAAATGCACTGATACTACATATACATTTCAAAACCTTTATATTAGATGTTTTTATAATTTTAGAGATGTACTTTATAGAGTTCATCTGGATCCTCATTTAAAATATCTAAACAAAATATGGACTCATGATAGGACCATTTCAGAAGTTATTCCCAATTCTTTCTCCTGATTTATAAGAATCCAGCTTGGGTTCCTGTCCAATCTGTGAGCCTGGGGAAGCTTTCCAATATCATTCATTGGATGGTCCCCAGTGATGAATTCCCTTGTAGTTAGTATGTGGAATTGTTTTCTCAAACGCTTTAAGTGCCCTCAAATCTGACCCTAACTTCTTCATTTGATCTAAATTTCCAGTGAAGAGGATCTGGGTGGAAGTTCTTCTGATTTATGAGACAGATTACTTGACTTATTGGCCAGTGGTTATGTGAATATGTGTCTTAGCCCTAAACACCTTTGTCAACAAAGTAATCTTTTCCTTCTCTACTTCTTATGCAATGAGGCTCAGTTTGTGCATATTTCTGCCTGGTTATGTCTGTACTACAGTCTCATGATAGAGGTATATTCTGATCATAAGTTATAATATGTTTTGCGATGCTCAACCTCTTCACTGGTGGATTTCATGATAGATTTTCTTACCACAAAATCTACATTCATTTGGCAGGACTAAGACAATTTATTAATTACCTTAAAATAATTTTTTGTCTTCTACAGCCTGAACACATCCAACTTTGATAGCTTTCATTATTTTTCTAACTTTGTTATAAGTTATGCATTTTATCTTTCTTTCTAAAAATCTCTTATATCTGAGCTTTGCAAATATCAACATGAACATTGGATATAGAAGCCACAAAATGTGGAAAGGAAGTACTATGGGATAAGACCTTTGTACACTGTAAAGATTTGTCACTTGTATCAGTGTAATAAAATGCTGATTGGCCAGTAGTCAGGGAGGAAGTATAGGTGGGGAAACCAGACTAAGAGAATTCTGGGAAGAGGAAAGGCAGAGAGTCAGTTGCCACCAAGACGTGCAGAGAAATTAAGATGAGAATGCTGCACTGAGAAAAGGTACCAAGCCACATGGCTAAACATAAACAAGAATTATGGATTAATTTAAGTTGTAAGAATTAATTAAAAATAAGCCTGAGCTAATAGGCCAACCCGTTTATAATTAATAAGTTATAAACCTCTGTGTGTTTCTTTGGGACTGAACGACTGTGGGACCAGGCGGGACAGAAATTTCTATATACAAGAAAGCATATGTTTATGATTAAGAACATAGGCTCTGGAGCCTGTGAATTCTATTTCTGTAGTATACTAGCCCTGGGATGATTACTCAAACTTCCTATGACATTTTCTGACATATTAAAGTAGAAAAAATGACAATACATTTCCCATATGACTTTTTATTGATTTTTATTGAGCTCTATATTTTTCTCTGCTTCCCTCCCTGGCTGTCCCCTCCCCCCATCAACCCTCCCCCAAGGTCCCCATTCTCCCAATTTACTCAGGAGATCTTGTCTTTTTCTACTTCCCATGTAGATCAGATCTATGTAAGTCTCTCTTAGTGTCCTCATTGTTGTCTAAATTCTCTGGCAAAGAAAACCGGCCTACAAACCACAATCCCACATGATTTAATATTGCTGAACCACTTGATCATAGGAAGTCCTATGACCATGTTATTTAAGATTTCATTGTAAGCTGAGACACAGTGTGATAGTTATAAGCCAATGAATTCTGAAAGTTAACAATCTGCCCTAAAAATTTCGTTATGTGCCTTATGAACTACGTACCCTTTAAAACACTTAAACTTTCTCTGCTGTAATTTCCTTTTTTTTTTTTTTTGTAAATGGCATGTAGGTTCGTGTGAGTACTGAGTAACACATGAGATTTGAGATTTGTTGTGGACATGGTGTAGTAGATAGTGAATAACACATGCTGAAAAATGTTATTAATCCTAGCAATGGATTGGAATCTGAAAAGTCTCAAATGTATTTTCTGTAATTCTCAGAAGGGAAGTATGCTGATTTTTATCTCATGAAATAAAACAGGGTAATTCTGAAAAACAGATGGAAATAGATGCATACTAAGTATAAGATATCATCATCCAGATTTCAATTAGGAATTGAATATGCATCTTAGAATGCATGGTCCAAGAATGGTTTTATAGAAGTTAAAATTTTACCAATTATCACCACATTAATGATTTTTGCAGTCATCAGGGTGGAAATCTGTTCTCTGATGATAGAATAAAGTTAGAGAGGTGGAAGGATTGTTTCATGAGACCTTGTGGACTGGACTTCTGTATTTTGAAGTTGACGTGAGAAGACAGAACCACCAAACGAGACAGGAAAATCGACAGTAGCAGTTAACAAATAGATAAGCAAGAAAGGCAGGCATGTATGGACTCCTAAAGCCTACAGAGGGCAATATTTCTGTGGAGAATGGAAGGGTCATTTGTCAAAAGCTCCTTTGCAGGCTATCTAAATGGGAGCACAAAAGTGCTTGCTGTGTGTCATCACTTAAAGTTTGACCCAACTTGACAGCTGGTTTCGAGTAGATTGATGGTGATGGAAGTTAATTTGAAATAGAAAGTAACATTGAACATTTTAGTGTGATTGACTGAGAAAGGAAGTAGAGAATTTAAGGCTCTTGCTGGTCAGAATTTCTGAACACAGCCATGAAGTTTGAACACTGATTTTGCTACAATCTGAATATGAACTGTTACATGGTTAAAATTATAACACTAAATAAATACACCATTTCAAAAGCAGAGGAGATTAGTCATCAATAACATGTGAAGGAATTGTCCCTGACAGTTGGAGGGGAGATTTCTTTACTATAAGAGGTAAGATACTGAATTTAGATTTTGTCAGTTTATAGATTTGGAGATTAGAATAAAATAAGACTTAAATTTGACAGTGTGTACTATTGATCAATTGACCTATTGATTGACACAGTGTCAATACTTAAAATAAGGCAAATCACTTCAAGGCTGTGCAACAGATAGAGCATGGTGCAGGGATTTGGTTACACGGTGCTCATGGAGTAGAACACTTACTTGAGGACACCAAGAAGACAAAGGTTATCATCCTGAGATGGATGGGTGATGTAACAGCAAGTGTTTCTGATCACAAGAGCTGAGGTTACCCCATAGATGATGGAAGTGGAGCAGGGCTTCTCAACAAGAGTAGGAGATGCGGCTGCTGCCAGAAGCATTCCATTGAATCTAGATGGAGCAGAGAATGAGAGCAGCCTCAGATTTCTTCTTGATATCTCACAATCTCCCATCAGGACCACCATCCCTCTACTGGCAAGCTCTGCAGTCAGCTAGCTGGGAAAGGAGTATAGGATATTAGGCTCCAAAATATCCAAATATCCATAATAAAAATTCTCAAGTGAGGATCATAAAGGGGAGGAAGTTATGAAGGAAACAGGTCAAGATGCTGCATGGAAACAGTGACCTTATTGTTCTCGATTGAGAAAAAGAAAGCTGCAGTGTTTCATAATGTGTTACTCTTTCGGCGTTTTTAAGGGGCCCACCACCCAGCTCCCAAATAAACATACATGGAGACTTATTCTTAATTATGATTGTCCAACCTTAATTTGGCTTGTTTCTTGCCTGCTTTTCTTAACTTAAATTATCCCATATACCTTTTGCTTCTGGGTTTTTATCTTTCAAACTCCTGTATATCTTACTTTCCTTCTTACTCCATGACTGGCTGAGTGACTGATCCCTGGTGTCTTCCTCTCCTTTTTCTCTTGTTGCTCTTATTTAGGTTCTCCTTTATACTCTCTGCCTGCCGGCCCCACCTATCCTTGCTCCAGCCTCGCTATTGGCCTTCATCTCTTTATTAGGATCATCAGGTGTTTTGGACAGGCACAGTAACATAGCTTCCCAGAGTTAAACAAATACTTACCAGAGTAAACAAAAGTCACACACATAAAAATAATATTTCCAGCACTGAGGGAGGGTGGAAAGTTTAAGTATTTAGGTTTAATACTCAGCCAGTCATGGAGTAAGAAGGAAAGTAAGATATACAGGAGTTTGAAAGATAAAAACCCAGAAGCAAAAGGTATATGGGATAATTTAAGTTAAGAAAAGCAGGCAAGAAACAAGCCAAATTAAGGTTGGACAATCATAATTAAGAATAAGTCTCCATGTATGTTTATTTGGGCAATAGGTTTCAAATAATGACATTATTGCTCTAAATTAAATCACAGTTTAAGATATTGTACTCATTCTCAGAGGTGAGAAATGAAAATTTTGTTCATATGCTAGAAATAACTAAGCTATTGGGGTCAAACTAATAATAACTATGTTCAACTGATACTCATATAATAAATGCCATCCATTGACATAATAAGAGGGACACTCTTATTATGGCTATTGTGAAGTAATTAGTAAACAATAGAGATATAAAATAAGGCCAAGCATGATACTAACTCATCTGATATTGCCATATTTCCAAGCCAAAAAAAAATCAGATATCGAAATTATAATTTTCAGCTTCAAAAATTAAAATTGGAACAATTTTATGACTTACATTAATGGTTTCATATTTAATGTAAAAGAATATAAACTTATTGCATATACTTTGATAGTTTATTAAAAAACTGTTCAATAAATTTGCTTCACATTAATGTTCAGCAGAATGTTGAGTTACAACATGAATTTTCCGACAACCAAAGTCAGGCAATAGGTTTCAAATAATGACATTATTGCTCTAAATTAAATCACAGTTTAAGATATTGTACTCATTCTCATAGGTGAGAAATGAAAATTTTGTTCATATGCTAGAAATAACTAAGCTATTGGGGTCAAACTAATAATAACTATGTTCAACTGATACTCATATAATAAATGCCATCCATTGACGTCTGATAATTTGTAATGGTAACATAAAGCTTTTATTTCCTGGCCTGTTTACATTCATTACCTAAATCAAAGCAATCAACCTTTCTTGTCTTGAGGTGCTTGACAATGTACCTTACAGATTAGGAGTTTCCTTACTCAGAACAATCATAAATTTAAACTGAGGTAAATAAACTCTCACAGAGTGTATTTTAAGGACAGAATAAACTAGATGGAATACCCTTGTCCCTGCAAAGTGATGTCTTCTCTTTCAAATTAGCTTATTGTGTTCCAACATATTTTATATATGTATGTAAAATAGGTATGTAAGTCAAACATTTATTTATAATAAATTATAAAGAAATTCATTTTATAGCAACTCTTTGGTATAAGTAAACTTTTATGTATTTCATTTCAAAGTTGAAAATAAATATGCAAACTAATGAAATTGGAGTGCTTATTTTGGCATAACTAAGTCTTGAGTGAGTATTTGATACCATAAGACACAATCTGAGTATCTGTCAGATTTGGTGGGTACTTAGCTCGCTGATCTTATAATCATCAGTGCTAAAAATGCCACCTTGCATAAACCACGGTGCAAAAAGTATATTTGGGGCCATTTCAGAAATTGTTAGAAACAATCCTAATCATAAGTCAAAATACATCTAATGATATATTTAAGAAACTCAAGTCAGCAACTCAAACAACAATATTTAAAATCAAACATTATAACACAATATAACCTAAAATATACAAAGAGGTCCCTACTTTCTCAGGAATGATGTTACACAAAAGTACAGAAAGTCTTAGCTTCTGTAATTAAACCATTTTACTTATACTAGAGCAGAAAGAAGAGTAAGAGCGCTGTAATTCATAACACACAAAAAGTCTCGATGAGCAGGGCGTTTAAAGCAGCTTTCATTAGTGTTGAACAATGCATGTGTTGTATATTCAAAACCAAGGCTGCAGAGAAGTCTCAAGACGTGGTATGGGTGAACCCGATCAGAAGCATTTCAGATTCATCACCTTTTTCACTCTGAATTAGTGTTTGGTCATTGGACATCCAGTTTTCTTTTACATTATCATTTTCGCCACCCTCACATTTAGTCCTGACTGACAGAAAGGGATCTACATCAGCACACTTCATCTTATTCTACTTTTTCTTCATGGCCATCCTTTCTTTTAACCCACCAGCCATCAATCTAGGACTAAAACGATGCTATGGTTCTATGGATTGAGTTTTAATGTCATCAGCTGAAGACGTTTAAGGTTCCAAAACTGCTTCTTTCCCCTTTCAGTACATTGGAGGGAGGAAGGGAAGAAGACAAGTCATTGCTGTTACCTCCATGTTCTACAAATGTTACCATTTTCTGGTATCTTAAAGTGAGATTAAGAACACTGAGACCAAGTGTGTGTGTGTGTGTGTGTGTGTATGTGTGTGTGTGTGTGTGTGTGTGTGTGTGTGTATCTGAGGTGTATGTGTGTGTCTGTCTGAGGGGTGTGTGTGTATATGCAAGTGTGTGTGTGCATTCATGTGCATGTTTGAGAGGTATGTGTGTATGCATGTGTGTCTGAGGGGTGTGCATGTGTATGTGTGTATGCATTTCTGAGAGGTGTGCAGGTATGTGTGTGCACGTGTGTGTGTATGCATGTTTGAGAGCTGTGCATATAAATGATGTAGAAAAAACAATAGTTTGGGCCTCTAATTTCAAAGTGATTAATAACCATATTTGTACCATGCAGAGAACAAAAGCCACTTCTCAGGTCATTTTGATTTATTCCTAGAAACTGACTTTTATTCAGTGAAATATTTGGCAATATTGTCCTGTGAACAGGGTATAATTAAAACTGCTAAAATATGTATGGTTTTTAGAACTGAAGCCACATATAGATTGTCCTGGTAAAATGTGCATCACTACACTGACTTTACATACTGCTACCTCCTAATGGGAAAGAACTATTCTTAGATCCATCATCTCTCCAGATCATAACCTCATTGTCATTTCATGTCTCAGCAAATTTAAGCAACAATTGGATACAATGCAGCGTTTTCAATGACCATCAGATGCTATCCCTGATCAAGCTGTTTCTTTCTATGCCATTCACATTAAACAAAAGATTTTTGTGGAAAAAACCCATTGAGGGTGAAATTGAGAAAAAGATCCAATAATAGTTCTGAACCCGGTCTGTGGGTTAAGGCTTCCTAAGCAGATGTAAAGCTTTCCTATTGTGGAGTTTCTTATTTAGTCTAAGAAAGTTGTGTTTATATGATGATTAACACCTAACTTTTAATTTATAATAAATTTTTATAAATAAAATTAGAACCAAATCTGTGAACACTGCTATTTAATATTACTGACTAATCATTCAAAATAATAAACAAAGAATCAATATTTGACTATGTCAATATAATAAAGCTTTATGATTCACCAGGGTTTATTTTTATAAGAAGTTAATAAATACCAAACATGGTATTAGCTAATTTAGAAGATCATACTTGCCACTGTAACTATGATTTAAAGTAAATTAAATGGACTTCAAATAACAGACACATGTATTAAAGAGTTGTGTTTTCTGTTAGCCAGTATGGAAACTTCATGTTCAAATAACAGACACATGTATTAAAGAGTTGTGTTTTCTGTTAGCCAGTATGGAAACTTCATGTTCAGAAATGTTCAGTTCTGGTTTGAACGTGGCATGTGTTTTCAAATAAATTTAATATATAATTTCCCAGAAATATTCTGAAAGAAAACAAACTATTAATTGGTTAGATGTTTAGAAATTATTCTTTTTTCTAATCACAAAGCACAGACTTGATCAACTCTGAGTTACCATTATATTACATGAATTACATAAAAGGACAATGATCTAACAGAACAAGTTTCTGTACTGACTATTTTATGCTCTTCAAAGATGAATTTTTTGAAGGGTGTGATGTTCATTACTTTTTTTTTTAAAGCAGAAAAGATGTATTTGAGCTCACAACCTGAGGGGACATGTAGTCCCACTTCCAGCTATGGAATGAGGACTCGCTCACTTCTGAATGTACCAGGAACCAGGCAGGCCAGAAACAGTGAGATTATAGACATCAAAGCTGGCCCTCAGTGACCCATTTCCTTCAATTAGGCCTCTGTTGCAGAAAGGCTGCTTGTTCATCCCAGCCTCCCAGCTAGCTTAGCCCCAAAATAACCACACAGAAACTTATTAATTAAAACACTGCTTGACCCATTAGCTCTAGCTTCTTATCAGCTAACTCTTATTTTAATTTAACCCATTTCTATTAACCTATATGTCACCATGTGGCAGTGGCTTACTGGGTAAAATTCCCAGCATCTATCTCCGGTGTATCCTTGGCATCTCGCTGACTCTCCCCCCTCCCAATATTCAGTTCTGTCTTCCCCACCTACCTAAGTTCTGCCCTATCAACAGGCCAAAGCAATTTCTTTATTCATTAACCAAGAAAAGCAACACACAGAGGGGACACCCACATCACCTCCTCTTTTCTGTTTAAATAAAAAAAAAAGGTTTTAACCTTAACATTGTAAGATTACATATAACAAAACAGGTATCAAACAAGAATTACAGTTACAATATTTATATCTACTTTATCTTTTATCATAACTAAGGAAAACTATAACTATAAATTCTTCAACTCCATCAAAGACTCTAGAAGGATATAATATTACCTAAGCAAACAGGAATTACATTGTAAGCAACTTCCAAAACTCTAGAATTGACAGAGACATCTTGCTGCCTGGACAGTTACCAAAGTTTTTCTGTACCATTGGGGCATCCATCTTCGGCCTTCAGGCCCATAGTATCTAGCAGACTTTTTCACGAAGCAGGAGATTTCAAAGACAGGTCTGCCTATATTGGCAGTTTGCCAGTCACTTTCTCCTGTATCCTGCAGAATGTCTCCCATACTCTTTAATGAAGCAGGAACCCCAAAGCATCATCTCACCTTTAGGCAAGTTCAGCAGTTATTTCTCAGTGGGTCCTGCATGTCCAGTTCAGCAGTTTAGGCAAGAGCAGTTCCTTGCCCAAATGGCTAACCAATTCCATAAGGAGCCTCTTCAATGCCCATCATCCTCTTGAAGTAGCTTGGTGCTGCCAGGAGCAGATGTGTCTCACTGTCATGAAAAGTCCTAAGTTATTAAAACATTTTAAATGCCATATTCTGAAGATCTCTGAAAGATTCGAAGAATACCTATCTAACTGAAATATATGTCTAAACATCTAGAAAATCTAACTAACATGACTACAAGCTTGACTATTAAAGATGACTATCTATTAACCTTTATATTTTAATTATACATTACATTTTTAAATGAACTACACAAACACAATATCTTAATCTAGATCAGAAACACATACATACATACATGTATGACCATGGAGAGTCATAAAGTAACTATAGTTATTAGCCACTGGCACTGATGATATTATACTTTATGTTTTTTTAGATTTCACAAGAAATCTTCCTCATTTTCTAAAATCAAAAGAAAACTCCAAAGGAAAGAAAACACAAACCATGCATGCTACATGATAAGGTGCGTATGCCCCAAACTCAGAGGTTGACATCTTAACTGTCAATGGGAAGCCATTAGTAGGTGAGGATTTGGGAGTGACTGGGTTATGAGTTTATAATAGTCTCATAAAAAGGATCACAGAGAAGCTTCTTTCTCTTTGTTTTCATGCTGTGTGAGGCTAACACAAGAAGGAGGCATTCTGTGATGAGCAAAAGGATCCTCAGCACTAACCCCCGCTGTGTGTAACATGATCTCTGACACTCCGCCACTAGAACTGTAGGAAATGAATTGCTATGCTTCATAACCCTACCCCATCTATGCTACTTTACTGCAGCATCTGGCACTGTGGGTAAGACAACCCATGAAGCTTACTTAGTTCTAAGTAATAAAATTTACTTTCTGATAATTAGATTATTGATTAATAAAACTTTCAATTTTGACAATAATGGATGATAAAACAGAATCTATGCTTGTATGCATTCGGGAAATATTTATGGAGATTATAACAGGAGATCATCAGACATTAAAAGTTAATCAAATTAATACCCTGAGTTTACAACTTTATTGGGGTATGACATGGCCATGAATAACCGTAACAGAGTACTGTGCATGTATATGAAGAATTTTTAGCCTTATAAATCCATGTAAACCTTGCTCAGAAGCATTTTTCCTCCATATGTAAAAGCTAGACACAAACCACATTACTGACTGGAGTCATTTCCCAGAACGCATGGGTATGTTAGTTACACTGAACTGTTCTCACTTCTGATTGAAAATATAAGTTTTCAGTATCGCACCGTGATTCCAAGGTTTGATGCACTTCTCATTATTTTTCATCTGGCTCAGTGACTTTGGGTACAGTCTTGGCTTGTATTATTAAATTTGCTTCTATCCCAAACTCCATTAAACATCCCTTCTATTATAGCTGTGAACATTTAAGTGTAACAAATCAGAAAAGCAGAAGAATGATTGTGTAAACAGTTATGAAAACACAAAAGCAGGGAAAGTCAGAAGAAAAAGATATCCCAAGAATTATCCTAGAAAGGCTAGCATAGTGTTCTTTCATTGTTTGAGGCATGTTAGATGAAGTGGAGATCAAAATTACAAATATGGAATTAACCATTGCTTTTACAGGTGCATGAAATTGATCTACTCTGATCATCTTCTCAGAATAGTTTTGTCATCTGCTCAATGCACAAAACTGTTTTATGTGTATGCAAGCTTAATGAGTTATTTAGTACACGTTGTTGATGTATTGACCCTGAATGTTTAACCATTTTAACCTGGGTCTAATAGAAGTTTGCAGCACAGGTATTTCCATATGAAATACTGCCTCTGGCTTCATGCACTTAGTACACTATGTAGCACTTTAGTTTCTTTTGCCCCACACAAACAATCAAAGGCATATTAAGTCCACTGAGCAAAGAATATCTCATAATATGAAAGCTGGAATAAGAAGGTACACAATTGCTTTGCTCAACCTGACTTGGGAAATTTAGTGTCTGCATGGCTGTGCATGACAAAGAGAATACCTTGTGTGGGAACCCACATGTGACTCATTTTCCATCTGGAGTCAATTCTGCCTTAAAAGTCATTTGAGTTCAAGCTTGCCTGTTCTGCCTGCATCCTTGAGGGCTGTGAGAAAGTTCTGATTAAGCCCATGGGATAGAGCACTTTGTCCATGAGAAAAAAAAAACCACTACCTAGTAGAAAGAGGAACAGCAAGATAGAAATTGAAACTACTTTGTGAGCGGTGAGTGCATGATAGACAGGTAACTGCTCACTCAAGGAGAGGAAAGGTTTTGTGCTTAGATACTGACTGACCGTCTGTGCTGTGCTTTGTTCTGCTTCTGTATATAAGCAGGCTCTGATATAAACTTGGGACTGGTTGATATTCACCAACATACTTCTCAGATCTATTCTGTGTTTTCTGCATCAATTTCTTTCTGCCAATTCCTCAACCTCATGTTCCCCTCCAGAGAGCCCAGCTGACATCATTGGAGTAGGCTCCAACAACCTTGAGTGTTGATTTTAGCATAACAAATTGTTTTGTGAGTAAGCAAATTTGCAAACATGAAACTTATGCATTAAATAACAAAGAATGATCGTGTGGATTCTGAGCCCATGAGTCTGACTGGGCTCACATGGCTAGCTGAGAATGGAGACAATGATAATAGCAAAAGTATGTCTATGGGAAAGTAGGTGGCCAGAGTTCCTGGTCATCACTTTATGAATAAACTGGGAATCAGAAAGGAAATAGGGTATTGAAGACATTAAATTCCTCAATTTTATGCTTTTTTTAAAAAAATATGTAACTACAAGATCATTTTCTAATCTATAAAAGCCCATGAAACTCCAACATCATAGCATGTAAAGAATCAGCTGCTAACCTGCCCTCTCTTAGGACTGGAGGGGAAAAGGGGAGGGGGAGTGGGGAAGCTGGAGGGAAATGGGAGGAGCAGAGGAGGTTTAAATTTTGAATGGTACTATTTATAATGCAATAATAAAAAATTAAATGTGAAAAAAAAAGAAACCTAAAAAACAAGAATCAGCTGCTATAGTTACAGAAAATGTGGAGGTTGTTTACCATCAAGGTCTACCAGAAAAATAGATGGTATAAATAAAGAAGGTATAAATATCATTGCTGGCATTTATAACCTAGACAGCATGGTGTGAGGATTTGGTACACGTGGGATAACAACGAAAAAGTGCATTTGGTCCATGGCCCTATGGAAGTCAGGGTCTGTGCTGATGTCCAATTGCCCTGTTACCATCGAAGACTATGCAGGCACCCAAGATCAAGGGCTAAGTTAGTGCCTCAAGGCCACATGGCTACTGGGGGCAGTGGTAACATTCAGACCCAGCTACTGCCAAAGACCACGTTGGGGTCCATGGTCCTTGTGCGACTGGGGTCTGAGTTGAAGTCTGGGTTTTGCATTGCCACCAATGGTCACAAAGAGGCCCGGCATTGGAGCCTCAACCTGAGGCCTTGGTGGTGTCTGATAGCCACACAGCTACCAGAGCTATTCCTACCTGAGTGGCCTTTCTTTCCACCAAGAAATGGGTTGTTGTCTGGGTCCAAGCCAAGGGCCATGTCTGTGTCTGTGGCCCAGAGAGAGCTGGGGTCTAGGTTGATGTCTGTGGGCAGTGTCACCTCAGGAGACCTGAGAAACAATGCAAGATGAAATCCAAAGGTTATTCTGAGCCAGCCATCCTTCACTGCTCTGGGAAAGCTGGTCACCCCTCTCGCTGGCCACTACAGCCAGAGAGTTGGCCCCTGCACTAATGCAAGAGGGTCCCTACCGCTCACCACAGGCAAGGATGAACCTACCCTGGGGGATGTGTGAAGGGAAGCTGACTCCACCCCTACACCCAAGGTGGGTGGCCCCAGTGGCTCAATCTAATCTTCCTGCCTAACACACCCCAGCCCACAACTGGGCTTGGGGTGGCCCACCCTTCCATCACACCATTTAAGTTCTACTGGAGCTTGTGAAGGGACAGTCCCTGTGGAATGATAGCTAAAGATCTCCAAGACTCAGGGTGGTGACAGGTTACCCCATAGGAGCTCTGGTGAGGACCCAGTGAGGTCGGTATACCAAAAACCACAAGCCATGAGCCGGACCAGTGACTCATTGCAATGAACATCTGTCAGTCAAGCTGATGGGACAAAGGGGTATACTATATGATACATTGAAGACTTCAGTGCCACCAGGACGAATAAAGTGATGGAAATGGCAGGAGAGAAGGAAAAGCAGACAATTTTCTGTTCCTGGTGTGGTTTTTGTTAGGTTTTGGTTTATTGTGGTTTTCCGTTGTTGTTGTTGTTGTTCTTGCTTTTGTTTGTTTGCTTCCTTGCTTTATTTTGTTTTCTTTCATGGGAGGCATAAGTAGGTATATGAAGAAACCAGGAGGTGAACAGAATTGGGGTGCATGGTGTGAAATCCCCAAAGATTCAATTAAGTTACAAAACTTTGCATTTGAAGGCACCCAGGGCCATCTGGAAATAAAGACTTCTTCTGAAACCAAGAGCTTGGAAGGAACTAGAAGACGAGTTGCTCTGTACTGACCAGCAACGGAAATCTGAGAACAGATAGGAATCATCCTGCAGGACCTGCAGCTATGAACTAGATAAAGCATTTGTAAGAGAACCCACCTATGCGAAGACACTCTGCCAGTGCTTCCCAAGGCTGAACATTGCCGGAGTACGTCCGGCTTTGGAGCCCAGCAAATGTTTGCTCTGTGGTTGCAGTGGAGCAGGCAGTGGAAGTTAGCAGAGCAATAAGAAGAGAAGTGGTTCTAGCGATCAAAGGCCTATTAGTAGGGTCGAACAGAAACCATACACATCCACCTTACTCAACTTGAATTACAGAGAAAATCCATGTGTTAAGAAATGCAGAATTATCAACATATTTTACTATCTGGAATAACAAGAGCCATATGGGAGTAATACAACCCATATGTCTCATGATAAAGTACTGTGTAAGAATATCAAATGGGATCAAGCATGTATATGTGTGGTGCATGCATGCATATGTGTATATGTGTAGTGCGTGTGTGTATGTGTGTGTACAGTATTATATAGTATGTGTGTGCATGTGTGTGTGGTTTGTGTGTGTGGTGAGTATGTATGTGTGTGAATGTGTGTGTGCTGTGTGTGTGTATGTATGTATGTGGTTTGTGTGTGTATGTGTGTGCAGTGTGTGTATGTCTGTTGTGGTGTGTGCAGTATGTCTGTGCATGTGTGTGTGGTGAATGAGTGTGTATGTGTGCATATGTGTCTTTGGCTTTTGTGTATCTATATGCGTGTGTATGTATGTAGTTTGTGTGTGTAGTGTGTGTATCTATGTGTGTGCATGTGTGCGTGTATGTGTGGTGTGGTGTGTGTATCTGTGTGTGCGAATGCATGCATATGTGTGTGTGTTTGCCTGTGTGCACATGAATACCCAGAGTTAGAAATCTGAGTCATAGCTATTTTGATAAAGGTTTACCAAGTACAAATTTGAAATTTAAATAGACAAAGAGACAATTGAATACATTCAGTCAAAAGAGAACAGGTCTTTATACTATAATTTATCTGAATTTTTCTGAAGTACTAAAAGCCATGGTCTCAAAATGTCATTGGATAGAGATGAGAATATTTTGTCATTTTATAGTGCATTTCTTAATTATAAATGTATCAAGTCTTTTATCAAGTTTCTTTTGTTTGCTTCAGTCATCTGAGACTTTGCTGTCACATGTCAAAGCAGTTTTCTTAAAATAGTATACTCATCACGTCTAAATAATATATATTTATTTTTCTACCTAAAATTCTCCCAAATGTCTTTAAACTAACAATAGAAAATTAATTCCAAAAGTGGTTAATATTTTTTCACCTCAGTAAAACTAGAAAAGTTTTGCACAAAGTAATTCTGGGAACACAATCCATTCAAATTGGATTTTTAAATTTTATTTGACGTATATTTTGCATTTCAGAATTTTAAAAATAAAGACCAAAAGCGCCATTAGTCCACTTCAAGGTTTTCTATTTGTATCTGGACATCAGAACTAACTTTAGAAATGTTTCCCACATCAATTACAGTTTTAGAAATAAAATTCCGAGTTTTGGCTGATTGATTTATTGGTCAAACAGAGGAACAAACCCAACGAATTCCCACTGTATTAGTACTTACGAACCCTTAATTTTCAACTCTGAAGACAAAATATTCCAAAAATCTGAATATTTTCTTATCAATGAACAAATTTCCTTTTCCTAGTCAACAACCCTAGGAATATCAGATTGAAGGATGCTGAAGGGTTCTTTCCAGTGGAAGGACTTTGGGAAGAGTCAGTGGAGCATTCTCAGGCAGATGGTTGTGGCCTTGCACTGCTTTTTATCTTCTGTGGGATAAAGCAGGTTTATTGCAAACTTGAGAATGAAAGTGGTGGCAGTTAAGGACCACATTCCAGGCCGAAACTTAAATCATACTTTGCATCCACATTTTTTTCTTCTGACTAAATTTTGCAAGACGTGGAATGAAACAAGGAAACAAACTAGATGGGTAAAGTAAGATGAAAGGAGTTTGCTCTCCTGCTTTTTCTACAGCCGTATAGCAGGTAGTCTGAACACTCCTCCTTTCTCTGGACCATCAGGATCTGCAGATGAAGTAGCCTCAAGGCATTTAGCTAAGAGTTACCTACTTGGGTTTGCATCTCCCAAGGCATTCTAAGGAACTTCAGCCCTGCCTCATGTCAACCGAACTGATTACAGCAAACTATCACCATGGTTTCTTCTTACATTTTGTGGATTAGAAATAATTAGAAAGTTTAGCAAAGTATTTTATTATTAATAAATGCATCATGTGCACATTTTAAGTTCTAAATCTGAAACCATGCAGGTATTTTTTTTAAATTAACCATCAAGCCGCCTTTTGCTTCATTTTAGGATTTCAGTGAATACTGTGATTTAATTTATTTGAATTCCACTACCAGAAAAGTTAAATTTCACATTCAGACTGAAATAGTTTATTACAAAATATAAGGGTCACATAACTCAAAATGTAGAGATTAAGAGGTAGATAATTTATATATGGTACTAAGTCTTGTCTAAAACTGTAAAATAACTAATCAATTAGTTGCTCCCAATTGAAGATCAATGAGAAGCTGGTTTCCTGGAAATCAAATTCCATCTGTATTTGTAGCATTGCCCTCAACATGTCATTTTATCATAGAATTTATAATAGGCCTTGTTTCTTTCCATGAACCAATTATGTACTGCAAAACCTGCATATTAAGCCCAAGTAGTAATTCCTCTCAGTTACATGCCAACAAACATGGAGTTCAGTTTTATAAAATATTTGATTAATATTATTCTTACTAATGTCAAAGTCAACCTTCCTTCTCGTTAACTCTGAAATGTGATATGTGTTACGTATTTTTATTGCCTGCAGTACTTAATTTAGCTCCTGTCTGAAAACTACATGATATTATGGAATTCTGAAAGGCATTTGAAAGCTCTGATGTGAAAATTAAATGAGGGATTCACCAGCATTCTGAACTGTTATTATAGGCAGTCAAACCCTGCAACTAACACTCTTGGTTCTATTTTAAATGTCATGCATTTTAATATTCATTGTCATTTCCTTTTTTTGGCCCTACAGTAGAACCTTGTTAGTGGATGTCTGGGGCTGTTCTGCTCACCTATTGTGAGGAACACATGGATTACATCTGCATTAGAAGGTGTATTAGGTATTAGGTATTAGGATATCAATGGATTTGGGGGATCCATTGGTAACCTGACATAGGAATTTCACATCCTGGGATGTATTTGTTTAAATTGCCCTTGCATGTCTGTATGCATTAATAAATCAATCTCAATATTTAAAAATCTGTTACAATGCTGGGGGCATGATAATGCACACCTTTAATCCTAGCACTAAGGAGGCAGAAGCAAATAGATCCCCTAATTTGAGGTCAACCTGATTTGCATAGTGAATTCCAGGACAGCCACAGCTATAGAGGAAGACCTGGTCTCAAATAGCAATGTATCACATTCATTTATTATTCAGAGATTACACATGTAGTACAACTGTGTGTGCAGTTGCTTCTGGAGACCAGTGGGACAAATGCAGATGTGACTTCTCTCTTTCCAGTACATGTGTTCTGAGACTGAATTCGGATCACCAGGCTCTCCGGAAAGTGCTTTCACCCACTGAAACATCGTCTTAGCCCCTAGTTTGAAAGTTCAAAGTTAGTATTTTAAACGACTGTGATGGATAAATACAGCACCCAAGATGTCCTTGTATGTTATGAATATGTTAAGTTACCTGGACAAAATGTCTCTGCAAGATATGATTAAGGGTAAGTGTCATGAGCTATGGAGATCAACTGAACAGGAGTCCTCGAAGTGAAAGATGATTCCTGCTGCAGTTCTTGTAGAGTTGTGCCAGCATGATAAGGAGCTCATATCACAGATTCTGAAACCCAAGTGACTGTGTGTAAGTACAGAGACAGGTGGAAAGGCGGAGAAAGTGAGACTCACTGTCCAGGCTAACACCATGGCTTTACCCCAACAACATATGTGTTAAATTTCTGACACACAGAAATGTATTTGTTTTTACTTCCAAAGGGAGAAAAATTTTAAGTGTTAAGTCCATGTCTTATCATTAAAAAAAATGGTCAAATAATTTTTTTAAAGAATCATTTTTTTGAAACATAAGGTTCCTTATGATATTTAATTTATTATGTCACCCTGATTTCTCTTTATTATTACTCAAATAAACCTTGTATCATTATATAAAATTAAGATATTTGATGTTTTATGTGAGACTGTTATTGTGAAGGAAGGTGGCAAGTTATGGCTACAGCTCTTAATGGCTGGAAGCTGAGAAGTAACTGATGTTTATATACTCTTGCAGTAGGCAGAGCTCTTCTGTTCTTTATTGCTACAGTTAGCTCCATGAATGGCAAAGCTGGCTGTTTTACCCACCATTGAACTGTCCCTTCTTATTCCTACGGTAACAGTTTGATGTGAAATAGCCCCCATCTCATTAGGTTGAATACTTGGTGGCACCATTTTTGTAAAGTCATGAATCTTTGGGCTGCAGATGTGGCTCAGTGGTTAAAGGAACTGACTCTTCCAGAGGACTCAAGTTTGATCCCCAGCACCTACATGGTGGCTCACAAACACCTGTAAGTTCAATTCCAAAGAATCTAATGCCCTCTTCTGGCCTCTACAGGCATTATACACATGTGGGGCACAAACATGCATGCAGGTAAAATACCCATAAAACTACATATATGCATATATATAGTTTTATGTGATATATAGATGATATATAAAGATATATATAAATGATATATAAGGATGGAGATATATATATATTCCTTTAGATGAAGAACCACTCTGGAAAGATGTGTCACTGTCTGTTGGGTCAGCCTTAATGTTTATAGCCCCTCTCTCTTCTCTTGGTCATATTAAAATGAATGCTAGTACCTACTCCATACTCTCATGGCCCTGAGCTACCACTGTCATGCCTTTCCTGCTAAAATGAATTTTAACCTCCCAAAGCACAAGCCAAACTTCCACTCTTACACTCAAATTGGCAGATGTTTACTCTACACACCAAGCAAAGTAACCATATGCCTACTCTCTCTAACACAGTACCCTGAGGTTGAAGTTACTCATGGTGGGGGATGAAAACAAATGTGAGACACGAATTTTTTTCTCAGAGGAAAAAGTTGACTTCCCTCGTATTCAGGTAATAAACTTGAACAATAGTTTATGTATAAATGCAACATAAATTGTTTCTATATGACTTAGGGAGTTTTTGTTCATAGTATTTCCTATTACATACTCTTTACGAATCCTGAGACTAGCATCATATAGAAAACACTGGCAGAAGTTTCTTCATAAAATTGGTGTAAGAGGTTCTATACTAAAACCTATAATTAGGAGATTGTGAATCATGGATTAAACTACTATTAGCCATCTGCAAATGATCATAACATCAGTGTCCTTTGAGTATTCTTAGTGGTAAGCTATTCAAAGCTCAAGGAGAGTATGAGACACAGAGTCACTATAATCAGAGAAAGCTATCACCTAAAAATAATGCATGACATAGATGAGAAAACACAATTAAGGGAGGGAATGAAAGTCTGTGCTTAAAAACCCATGTTTTTGCAAATATCTGATTAAGGAGGTGTAGCAATTAATATCACGGCTAAAGTGCAAAGAGTTTGTTTTGTGGATAGGTTCCCTGTGTTGGCAAAAAGAGGCGCCATTGCATAGGTCAGAATCCCAGACATCATCAGTTCCCAAGAGTAGTACAGAGTAATTGACTGAGCCAGTAAAACCTTCCCTATCCCCTAAAATGTGAACATATTGAACCTAAAGCAAAATGAGCTCCATTAATACACAAAGATATTAAATACAAAATTTTGTTAGAATCATAAAAATATAGTAATGCATTCTTTGTACCTGTTACAATATTAGATGTTAATAACTAAAGAAAGATGCCCAGCTTTGATCTGCTGAAATATTGCCATTCTGGTGTTATTTTTATGGCTCCAGAAGAAACAAGTTGATTCTTGATTTAGCAGTGACTCATCTCTGTAATTCTGTTGTTCCTGCATATCCAGTTCACACAGCAAAACATCAAACAGTCCAGGCAAGAGCAGTTTCCAGCCCAAATGGCTAACAAACTCCATGAGAAGCCTCTTCAAGGCCCATCATCCTCGTGAAGTAGATTCGTGCTGCCAGGAGCAGATGTGTCGCATTGCCATGAAATGTCCTAAGTTCTTAAAACATTTAAATGCAATATTCAGTAGATCTTTGAAAGTGTTGAAAATTATCTATCTAAATGAAATATTTCTCTATGTATCTAGAAAACCTAACATTACTACAAGCTTGACTATTGTAGATGACTATCTATTAACCTGCATTTCTAAATTATACATTACATTTTTAATGAGCTGCACAAACACAATACCTTAAACAAGAGCAGAAATATACATATAACAACATTGACCTTAATTTGTTTCAATAAACCAAGATCCACACCACTGCAAATCTCTATATGCCCCTTTAAATGTAAACAAACATTTATAAACAGTATTTGAGAATTTGGGCATAGTTCTCTCCAAACTGCTTCCTGCTTTTTGTTGGGCAAAGTAATTTTTGGGTGGTCATGGTCCATCTAACCACATTAGTCTGGGCCTGTTATACAAATATGCATCTCTAGTGGCAGCACTTTGAGATAAAGGCAAGCGTTTGAGTTTGGGACCAGCCTTGGGTATTGGGACTCTCTAATTAAATAAATAAATAACCCTCAAAACCACTGTGAGCAGGACTGATTTTAATTTCTTCTGATATATACAGCTTTGTTTTAATAAGGGGGATTGATGTTGGAGCTTCAATTTGTTGGAGGAGGCTGCTCATTCATTCCCGGCTCCTTAGACTCAAAATAACCACACAGAAACTATAGTATTTGCAATACTGTTTGGCCAATAGCTTAAGCATATTTCTTGGTAACTCTTATGTCTTAAATTAACCCATTTCTCTTAATCTGGGTATTGACATGTAGTTGTGGCTTACGGGCAAGGTTCTGGTGGCCTCTGACAGAGGCGTCTGTCTCCTGTGGAAAACTGCATGGCTTCTCACTGACTCAGCCTACTCTGACTATATATCTTTTCCAGCCTAGCTATATTCTGTTAAGCCATTGGCTAAAAGCTGCTTCTTTATTCCTTAACCAATAAAAGCAACGCATACACAGAAGGACCTCCCACACCAATGAACCTAACGCAAAATGAGCTCCATACCCAAAGATACTAAATAGACAATTTTGTTAGACTCATAATGCATTCTAATACAAAGTAATGCATTCTTTGTAAACGCTACAATACTAGATGTTAATAACTAAAGAGAGATGCCCACCTTTGATCTGCTGCTGTATTGCCATTCTAGAGTTGTCCTTATTTTTATTGCTCCACAAGAAACAAGTTGATTCTTGGTCTAGCAGTGACTCATCTGTGTAATTCTGCCTAAGGAGACAGGGGCAACAGGGAATGCAAGGCTCTAATCAAAAGGACAAATCTTGGTGAATACATGGGCTAATGCATCCACAGTGTACTGGTTAAAATATGCACAAAATATTCTCGAAAGCAGAGACAGCCTAGCAGCAGAAGAGTAGCACCAGCAGATCTCATGCTCAGATATCTCCAGTAGAAAGGGATTTTTGGATTTTGGAAACATCTTAAAGTAGAGCGAATAGGATCTCTAAACAATTCAATGTGGTTTGGAGAAAAAAGAGAAAGAAAAAAAGGGGGTGGGAATCAAAATAGATCTTAATCTTTGGGTATGTTCAAATATGTTTGGGTAGAAAATCTTAGTTGGAAGTATGCATTTGAGAATTATTGTAAAATATTAAATCCTTCAGATTGAGGAAACTACTGAAACAGCATTCAAAGATAGAAAAGAGAAATGCTCCAAACCTTGATGTCCTCCGAAGTAAAGAGGCAGACTGAAGAGAAAGCAAAATAAATAAAATAAATAAAAGAATGACAACAGAAAACTGGTGGGCTGAGAAGAGCATAATGTATTTCTTTGAGGCCATTTGAGGCCTCGTTTCTTCCCATTTTCCCATACTCTCCCTTCCACCCAACACTGCCCAAAGCAGCAAGAATGAATTTCGTTGCAAGTTTTCTTGTGAAACACTTCCTGTTAATCACTTCAGGGGCTTCTTTTTACATTTCAGAGCCTCAGTCTTATGTTGTTTTACACATTTAATATCTGAAGACCTTATTTCTGGTCTGCAGACTGCAGCCTAAATGGTTTCCATTGGCTCTCCTGATCTGATTGTCCACACTTCTGACCCTGAATGTTCTACTAAATCTGCTTCCTGCTTTCCTGTTTTGCACATTTCATGACTCACTTCCCGTTTGGATCTCCATCCATCAGGTACAGAAACTTAATAGTCTGTTTTCAGTGAAGCTCAGCAACAACAAAGAAAAAAAAAAAAGAAAGGTGTCTTTAACTGGTACCTCATAATCTTTTTGCTATGCCTTTTAGGTCATGGCCACTTCTCTGTGCGATGATTTGCTGAGGACCCTTCTTCTAAATGTGCCCTATATTTCAGTTTTCCAAATTTCTGGCATATTTGTTGATTATTTAGCCTACAAAGAAGGCCAACTTTCCAAGTCAAGTTTATGGTAGCTTGTTGAAGTTAACTTCTTTTTTTGAATAATAATTTATAATTTAGAAAAAGCAAAAATGATCTACATTACTGTTTATTTCCTTGCTTAGTAACAGTTAGGTAAATCTTTCTGTTTTGATATGAAAACAAACTAAATGCCTGAGTGATTATTTTGTGACTTTATGCTTTTACTTTACATGTTTATTGTTTGTAGCTTAAAAAATAACAAAACAACTTTCAATTGAATTCTAGATCTAAAATTTATAGTGAATTCCAAAATAAATTAATAGAAAACACAAACTTAAATCTCTAACATAAGATTCCTTTGTTTGAGTTGTTCGTGAGGACAGATGGTAATATGACCAGAAATGTCCTTTTAAACAAAAGAAAATACAACCCTAGCAATGAGAGAGCCACTTAAAAATGACACAGCACTGAGGTGCCAGCAGCCACTTAAAAGCTATGAAATTCTGTACACTGTTTTAGCAGCAGAAGGGAAGGGGTTCTATAGATCTTATAGTCTTTCCATTTTATTCCCTTAATTTCTCTTTCATTTACATCTTGACACTTACCTTATGCCACCAAGTTACATTGCACAGCTATTGCTTTCCTTCTAAGAATAATTTCATGTATTCAAGACACATGGAGAGGTAAACTTGGTATTTGACAAGTTTACTCAGTGTTACATATCATTTCCATTGTCATTGCCTTCTTAGGCAGCTATTGAAAGCTGCATTTCCAATTGCTCTACATCTTTTTTATGTTTCTATTTGATGCCATGCACCATTAACTCCACAGAAGTGCCTTCATTTCGAGAGGACAAACAGCCAGTGTTGCCTCGCTACACACATTACCGTTTTGTTTTAAAGCCGTCTCTTGGAAATGAAGTAGAATAATGTGTCTAAATTAAGAAAAGGCATATCAGATTCTTTGTGCTCCTGGCCACCTCATAAACCATCAGATACTCTCTTATCTCACTTTGAAAGGCTTGAGAAAGAAAAAGGACGGGCATGGTCTCTTCTGTGCTCTGACACCTCCAGGTTTATCTCCAGCTGCTTAGAGCTAGATGACCTGTGATAGCCCTGGCACATTGACTGTTCCATTAGGAATGTCTCATGTTTACTAATCAAGTTAGGAACTAAATTTAGCTTGGTTCTGGTTAGCTAAAAGGTAGGCTGTTTCCTTCAGTGATAAAAATTGCTTTAGAAGATGCTCTTTTCATTTAGTGGATGCTGCTCATGCAGAATTTTTATTCATATTTTAATAGGACAGTAAGAAAACCTTTTACATCAGTGACTGTAAAGACTGGGGAATCTGTAAGTAGAGAAAACTGAATACATTAATTACAAGCACTATTTGGGGCGATAATTTTTAATTAAGTTCTATATTAAAAATCACCCCATATGGCATTTCAAGCAAATGCTTCTTTTAAATACTTATTACATTTTTATGGGATGTACACATGCTATAGTCTTCTTGTGGAAGTCAAAGGTGGCTATTTGAATTTGGTTCTTCTTTCTATCATGTAGGTTCCAGAGTTGAACTAAGGTTGTAGGGACTGGTAGAAGACATCATTACTTGTTGAGCCATCTTGTCAATGGCTTCTTTGGTTCTTGCACATTGCACTAATCTCTGACAAATGACAAATTGGACTTGCTTTGGATTCACGAGCATATGATACAGGTGCATGATTACTTTATATATAGATCTCAGGATTTCCTTTGGTCTGTGTATTTTAACTCAAAAGAGTGGTCAAACTCTAGAGCTGATATTTGTTTTTAAGCTCTCATGTACATGTTTTCTTCTGCTCCAAAGTCAGCACTAGTCTCCACCTTCACGATTATGAACCGCACTAAGTGACCAGTGGCTGCTTCTAAGGGGCAGGATTCATGACGTTCACCCTGGCAAGGAAAGATTCTACTTCTTGTTAAGAGATCCCTTCTCCATTTCACAGAGCCCGTTTATCACACCACTGCTCTTAAAGGGTTTTCTGTATGTTTTCCAATGCCACGCACCTGTAATCCTAGTGCCTCAGAGGCTGAAGCAGGAAGATTTTGGTTAATTTGAGGTAATCCTTGGCTATGTTTGACTTCCAGGCCAGCCTGAGCTACAGCATGAGACTCTGTCTCAAAATCAGAGCTCATTTTCTCTCCCGTACTAAAAACCTTAGCACTTTATTCGTTTTCTGTAACTCTAAATTTTCCATAATTTACTTCATTTATACTTATTTATTAATATACTAGGTTTATGTTATTTAAATCAGAGCAATACACTATAAATGAAGCTTTCCTGAAGAACCTTCAACACAAAACGGCAAATCTATTATACTTACTTCATGTAAGAAATGCTTCCCCACATCCATCCTCTATTAGTGTGGCTAATTTTTGTTTTATTTCCAATTAATTTTCTAAATAAAAACTTTCATTGTTAGTCTCCAGTTAATGTATATTAGGAAGTATTTTCTCAGTTCTTATTTTGGTAGATGAAAACTCGGACTGTCTCCAACAGGATTTTTTTTAAACCCTGGAGTCAAGGAATGGATGCATATACCTGCTTTTCAGGAATCTTTAATTTTTGTTTTTCTATACTTAATGGTCCCTGATTTTTTTTTTGATATTTTACTTGGTCATTATCATCTCCTCTCTCAAAATGGTTTGCAGGTTGACTCCCCCATGTGTTTGTCTTGTCAATTATACTTCTGTTTGGAGTCAAGAACTCTTGTCTGTTCCATCCTGGTCTGTTCATGTTTTAGCCTGTTCAGTTGCTACCACCCAAAGATAACTGAGTGTGTAGAGTGTTTCCACACCAGCTCTCACATTAGGCTGTACTGGGAAGCACAGGCCAATAAAGGCCCACTCTGTGTCACCATAAGTCTGCTGTTTGTTCTATTTTTTTGTCTTATACTCGATTATTTTTGCTTGTTAAGGTTTTTGTTGCTGTTGACAGAGTTTGATGTAGCCCATGGGGACCTTGAACTTACAATGTAGCTGATAGCTGAGGATAGATGTGAGGTTCCTGATCTTCCTGCCTGTGCCTCCCAAATGCCTAAATAACAGGGATAGAATTCTAGTTTGAAAATAATTTTATTAATTTTTAAAAATAATTCTTCCATTACATTCTAGGTTTCAGTTACACTGGTGAGCCATCCCTGGATATTTAAACTGTTGTTGCTCTCATTATGTCAGCTTCTATTGTGTCTCTATAATATTTGAGAGTTTTTAACTCATATTCTAAATTACTTAAAATTTGCTCTGACTTTTTCTCCCATCCATCTTTGATGATATCAGATAGCTCATTTCGCATAGTCTCACAACATTTAGGTATAAACAGTGGCTTTTGTTTTTCATTTTGTCACTGGCAATTCATCATGCTGTCTCTCCTTGACTTCATTTACTTTTCTAATTTTGTTATTTCCTGAGCATCTTCAGCATCCTGAACTACCATTTTGACTTATCATCTTTAAAAATTTGCCACTATTTATTTTATTCTTTTGTAATAATGATAGTAAGATTTTTTTTATTTTCAGATTATTCAAAGAATTGCTTGAAGATCTGTAAGTGCTCAAACCAAATTTTACCAAGCTTTACCTTACACAAATCATGAAATCTGTTTTTTAAAGAAAGTGATGGGAATCTGGGCAGTGGTGGTACATGTCTTTAATCCCAGCACTCTGGAATCAGAGGCTAGTGGATCTCTGAGTTCGAGGACAGCCTGGTCTACAGAAAGAGTTCCAGTACAGCCAGAGCTACACAGAGAAACCCTGTCTCAAAAAGAAAGAAAGAGAGAAGGAAGGAAGAAAGGAAAGAAGAAAGAAAAGAGAAAGAAAGAAAGTGATGGGACAAAAATAGTATTAGACTTAAGATGCTTAAGATTTGGTTAAATTTTGACTTTCACTGTTTGTATATTTGTATTATAGAACTTATCTTCCCACAGGTAATACTGTTCAATTCTGGAAATACATAAAGTGAAATTGGAGAACAAGAAAAATAAGGCAGAAAAATGGAGAATGTCTAACACTGAACTCAAAAGAATGGTCACATGTACTCACTCATAAGTGGTTTTTAAACATAAAGCAAAGAAAACCAGTCCACAAATCACAATCCCAGAGAACTTAGACAACAATGAGGACCCTAAGAGACACATGCATAGATCTAATCTACATGGGAAGTAGAAAAAGACAAGATCCCCTGAGTAAATTGGGAGAATGGGGACCCTGGGGGAGGGCTCAAGAAGGGGGAGAGACAGGGAGGGCAGCAGAGAAAGATGTAGATCTCAATAAGAATTATTTAAAAAAAGAAGCACAGCAAGGAGTATTTGTACTCTACTTCAGTATTTTTACATATTTATACATGCTGATAAAAATGGAAGCTTAAAGCCCACTTTGAAATCTACATGAGGATACAATGAATGGAATTCTTGCTTTTGTTATGGTGTGTGAAAGTGCTGTTTATTACAAAACGTGATAGAAATTATTTACAAACAATGTTTACTATTCTGTTTAATTTATTATGTAATGCATCACTTTATTACTATATAAAAATAGAAATACCGTTATTCATTACTATACTGAAATTACTGATACATGTTTCAGTAGTGCAGAAAGTGATGGAAGGGTGTGTCTGTAGAGACTGGCTAATATGGAATAAAATGCCATATACATCTATAGCCCTTAAAAGATTCTAAGTTCTGAAAATAGACCTGGCCCTTAGATCATTATATAACTGCTATGGTCCTGGGTTATGTAATATCCCCCAAAGGGTTCTGGGTCAGCCATCCTTAACCAGTGGTTTTACAAATACCTTCCTTCACTTCAGACCATATTTTGCTAACAAATAGTTTTTTATGCAGCATCCAAATTTATTCAGAGCATCAAACTATTTACATTCCTATGCTTATGCAGAATCACATGAGTATACAATAACAAGGACAATCTGCGGTTGGTGAAGAAGACAAAAGTGCTGAGAAAACTGCCTGTGATTCACAAGCTCTACATTGTAAACAAGCTGCATAAGCAACACACATGTTTCCCCATAGAGGAGTGTAAAGAACAGTATTCATTTGAAACAAATAATCTGAAATACAGTCACTTCTATATTCGACACATAGAAGGGGCACAAAATCATAGTCCAAGAACAGCTCAAGGCTTTTGAAAATACTCTGCTCACAAGACAATTATCTTAGGGTTTTAATTGCTGTGAAGAGACACCATGACCACAGCCACTCTTATGAAGGAAACATTTCATTGGGGTGGCTTGCTTACAGTTTCAGAGGTTCAGGCCATTAACAACATGGTGGGGAACATGACGGCATGAAGGCAGACATGGTACTTGAACAGAGAGTACTTACATCACGACTCAGAGGCAGCAGGTGGACAATCAAACAGGGAAGCTTAAGCAAAAGAGACCTCAAAGCCCGTACACACAATGACATGTTTCCTTCAACATAGTCACATCTCCTCATAGTGCCACTCCCTTAGAGGTTCATTTTTCTTTTAAACCATCACAACTCTTCTCTTATTTTCTTGGTGTTTTCTCACAAGCTCTCAAAACTCTCACAGGATTCCATTCATGGACCATGTTCTATCATCTTCCCTGTTTTTATTTTCTTAAATAGAGGATGTTCAGAGTGGTTATGGTTTGAGATGTTACAGATAAACTGGATTGTCATTTGATGTATGAGTATCATATAACCATGTAAATGATTAATACAATAGTGTTAGAAAAGTGAAGGTATTGTGTGTAATACTCTCTCACCAAAAATCGGGGTCCTGAGTAGATAGTAGTAATATAGTTTTTCATAGATATGATAAAAGATAAAGAAGATATAATTATTGTAAGTATAATTCTTGCTTGATAACTTGTATTATATGTAATTTTACTATGTTAATGTTAAAGCCTTCTTTTTTATTTAAACAGAAAAGGGGAAATGGTGTGGGAGATACTTCTGTCTATGTGTTGCTTTTATTGATTAATGGATAAAGAAGCTGGCTTGGCCTATAGCAAGGTAGAATGAAGGCAGAGTCAGGGAGAATCCATGGAGCCACTCCAGAGACAGATGCACTGAAATTTACTGGTAGGCCATAACCTTGTGCATAGTACATCATAACCTTTGCATTCCTATTATAGGCAAATATGGACTTACTATCTACAGAATACCAGAACAACTAATCATATAGGGCTTTTTTCAAGTTTTATCCAGATTTTTCTGACCAATATAATATCATAACCAAATTGAACTAGACCCCAATACTTTGAATCCCTGAGGTTTTATTCCTTTTCTGGTTTTTCAAGGCAGGGTTTCTCTGCAGAATTGGTACCTGTCCTGGAACTTTGTTTTGTATACCAGGCTGGTCTTGAACTAACAGATCTGCCTGCCTCTGCCTCCCAAGTACTTTGCTTAAACTTGTGTGCCACAACCACATGACAGGACTGTTGTAAGAGGCTGCTTGCCACTTGGCCCTGAAATTATCACACAGAAACTGTATTAATTATCACTGCTTGATCCACTAGCTCTAGCTTCTTATTGGCTAACTCTTACATATTAACTTAACCCATCTGAATTAATCAGTGCTAACAAATAATTTTATACTCAATTTTAGAAGTATTGTTTCCAGAACTTTTGAATTTTAGAAATGAAAAAAATGAAATTGCTGGTTCCAACTTAGAAGAGTGAGAAAGCATGCGCCTTTGGCCTTGCTTCCTGCTCTTGGAAGGATAACAATCCCCTCTTCACAGTCCACTATTACAAACACATCCACACCTAACTATCTCCTCAAAGACCCACTTCCAAATGTTGTCTCTTTGAGCATTCTGGCTTTCATTAAATTTGTGAGAATAACAAATATAAATTCTGTAATGTCGGTAGAGGAGGGATACGAACAAGACCTTAATGGTGAGATCTTTGAGACATCCCAAGAAGCATGGCTTACTGGGAATCAGATACACATTGTTTTTTTATGTTTATTTGTTGCAAGAGAGGGCTGCTTGTTTGTCCCAGTCACCCGGCTAGCTTAGCCCCAAAATAACCACACAGAAACCATATTAATTAAAACACTGCTTGGCCCATTAGCTCTAGTCTCTTATTGGCTAATTCTCACATCTTGATTTAACCCATTTCTATTAATCTGTGTATCGCCAGGTGGCAGTGGCTTACTGGGTAAAATTCCTAGCACCTGTCTCTGGTGGATCCATGGCATATCTCCGATTCTGCTTTCTTCCTCCCAGAATTCAGTTCTGTCTTCTCAGCCTACCTAAGTTCCGCCCTATCAGGCCAAGGCAGTTTCTTTATTCATTAACCAATGAAAGCAACACAAAGATAGAAGGACCTCCTACACCAACAACAAATTCCATAATGTCAGTGGAGGAGGGATACGAACAAGACCTTAATGGTGAGATCTTTGAGACATCCCAAGAAGCATGGTTTATTGGGAATCAGATATATATTGTTTTTTATGTTTATTCAAAAACAAGTTCTAAAATTTGTGAAATGGCATCTGAGGCTATCCTGTGGCTTCCACAATCAAGAGCAAATATCTGAAACTGCACACATAAGAACACACAAACACTGTTTAGGTATTGACTACTTCTTTTCAAGGTGTTGGTCAGCGGGTCACAGAGACTCCCCCATGCTATTGCCATTGTTCTTGGTTACTCTCCAGAACTTGATGGGAAGACCTCATTGCTGAAGAACCCACATAATTCTGTTATAGAACATATAGACGTCACAATGACACTGATTTGGAAGCTTCGTCCTTATTGGCTACCTTTCAGAGTGCCAGAAGGCTGTTTTCATGCTACACGGTAACAAAATTATTCCACAATCTTACCCATCTGTAAAACCTGAGAACTACAATAATAACTAGTCTAGCAAGATAAGCCAATTGGTGCAGCAGTGGCATGAATTTACAGGAGCAAACACCTGTTCTTAAATGGATGTGCAACCCATCCCACAAGATAGAATTCATGCCTGATACTATTAACTACACCTTAAACCCATGACTGTCTAGGCTATAGACCCCAAGGGAAAACTTGCTACTATTATTCTGATAAATGGACATAACATTAAACTGCCACTTAAGTTCCCATTTTCCTTGCACTTATTCATTAGTGCATCTCTCAAGTCTCATATAACTTCCTTTTCTCAGTAGAGTGTAATTTATACAGAGACCAACAACTTGTCAACATTCAGAGAATAAGAGATTAAGGCATGCTCAACCCTAATGGAATCTCTGGATCACATTCTCTCCTTGAAAGGCTCTGGAATCATTGTGGTGGTCAGGGCAAAAAGATTTCAAGAGCCAGCAGTAATGGATATCTGAAACTAAACATTATTTGCTGGATATGACAGGGCCCTTTCATGCAGGAGTTCACAGTATCTAAGTGCATGTGTGAGATCTGCACAAGTTCAAGTCTGCCACAGTTCAGCTCGGGTGGAGACGTTCATAAAGTTCCACCTTTAGCTAAGAAGCCCTTGGCAACTGATGGTTGATGGGCAAAAGAGAGTCAGTTTTTGGCTGGGCGGTGGTGGCACACACTTTTAATCCCAGCACTCAGGAGGCAGAGGCAGGTGGATCTCTGTGAGTTCGAGACCAGCCTGGTCTACAGAGCTAGTTCCAGGACAGGCTCCAAAGCCACAGAGAAACCCTGTCTCAAAAAAAAGGAGAGAGAGAGAGACAGAGAGAGAGAGAGAGAGAGAGAGAGAGAGAGAGAGAGAGAGACAGAGAGACAGAGAGAGAGAGAGAGAGAGAGAGAGAGAGTCAGTTTTCTATAGGCATGAAGCCCTGAAAGACTACCAGGCTGTAGCAGATGGTCTTATAGCCATGTATACCCTGGCAGCACTAGATGGACTCAGTGGGCTTTAAGAATGAAATAGCAGGAAGAATTGAGAGGAAAGGTGGGGATGGGTTTGATCAAAACACACAATTTGTTTACATGCAATTCTTAAAATTCAACAAGAATGAAAAAGAGAAGATAGCTGTGAGCTGACATGTGAATGCTGGAAACTGAACCTGGGTCTTCCACAAGATCAGCCAGGGCTCTGGACTGCAGAACATCTATCTATCCAGGTTGTTGTTCATCATCATCATCATCTAAAGCTCAAACTACTTCCCTATGATACACAATGCTAAGATTTAATTTCTGCCCAAGAAGTGTTTTAATCAATAAAAAATATGTTTTCCATTTTTAGCACTAATATTCACTCTAATTAGAAACTAAAATCTGCATGTTTGAATATAAAAGTCACTTTTCCTTGTAGTTAGTATAAACTTGACATACACAAAAAACTGGAAAGAGAAAATTCATACTGCAAATAAAATGTTTAAATCTTGTACACAGAAGTTATTGTTTTGAAGATGACAGCCTGCTATCTGACAACCTATGATGAGAAATATGAGAGGATATTTGAAAATATGGTCCAGGGATGGGGAGCAGATGATTATTCACTTAAACATTTTCAAATGTCTGGAGTGGAGTGGAGTGCAAAGGAGTTGAGCATGCTCTATGATCAGTCTACTACTACCACATATATGTTCCCACTTTTGTTAAATAATAGTCTCTGATTTATCACTCTTATATTTTAAAGATCTCTATATGACTCTAAATTCAATTTTAATCTATGGTTTCTGAGAGTTGAATTTTTCACCATATATATGCATGTGTATATGTAATCACAATTTATAACACCTATTAGTGAATGTTTAGCCTTTATTCCCACAAGCGGTATTTGCAGGTTGCAAAAATATTGCAATAAATATGCTTGAGGTCATTTACTTGAAGATATTTGTGAACCACTGGGTAGCACATACCTCACAGGATGGAGTTGCTGGGTCATAAAATGCTGGAATAATTGAATGGGTGCTTAAAACTTGTTCTCCTGGTGAGTTCTCCTGGTGAGTTTCCTGGTGCAGTCAAGGCAGCCAAGTGTTAGGCAGTGCTTTACAATTGTTTATAGGTGGATTTCCCTAGTGCTGAATATCTGTTTGGATATTTAATCACCATTTTAATTTTACCCTTTTATACATAATTTATTAGTAATAATCAATTTTATTATTCCCATTGCTTCCTTGATGAACTTTAGGAACAGTAGAAATTTGTTAAGCTTTTTTGGTATTTATAATCTTATATCACTAATAACATTGAAGATATGTCCTTTTCCCCATCTTCTAACTTTCTTCTTAGCTTTTCATTGAACACTAACCACTAATTTTAATGATTTTGTTGTTGATTTTTATTGAGTTCTACATTTTTTTGTTGATTTTATTGAGTTCTACATTTTTCTCTGCTCCCCTCCCTGCCTCTCACTTCCGCCCTTCAATCCTCCCCCAAGGTCCCTATGCTCCAAATTTACTCAGGAGATCTTGTCTTTTTCTACTTCCCATGTAGATTACATCTATGTAAGTCTCTTTTAGAGTCCTCATTGTTGTCTAAGTTCTTTGGGATTGTGGTTTGTAGGCTGGTTTTCTTTGCTTTATGTTTAAAGACCACCTATGAGTGAATACATGTGATAATTGTCTTTCTGTGTCTGGGTTACCTCACTCAAAATGATGTTTTCTAGCTCCATCCATTTTCCTGCAAAATTCAAGACGTTGTTATTTTTTCCTGCTGTGTAGTACTCTATTGTGTAAATGTACCACATTTTCCTTATCCATTCTTCGATCAAGGGGCATTTAGGTTGTTTCCAGGTCCTGGCTATGACAAACAATGCTGCTATGAGCATAGCTGAGCACATGTCCTTGTGGCATGATTGAGCATCCTATGGATATATATCCAAACGTGGTATTACTGGGTCTTGAGGAAGGTTGTTTCCTAATTTTCTGAGAAAACGCCACACTGACATCCAAAGGGGCTGTACCAGCTTGCATTCCCACCAGCAATGCAGAAGTGTTCCCTTTTCCCCACAACCTCTCCAGCATAAGTTGTCATCAGTGTTTTTGATCTTGGCCATTCTTACAGGTATAAGATGGAATCTCAGAGTTGTTTTGATTTGCATTTCTCTGATGACTAAGGATGTTGAACATTTCCTTA